>CM039679.1:328610918-328715918 GCA_022537955.1 Schmidtea mediterranea
GATTAATTATTATTTAAAATTCAATAAATAATGTTATTGATGATATTTCATAATAATATCTTGAGCACAGGGACCCGAACTCGCCCTGAGTTTATTAACCTTTCAAGGTAATCATAATGTATTAGATTGAATTTATTTACGTCTTCAATTGTTTTACTTTTAATTTTTAATTATTATTTATACTTTCTTATTATTATTTGGAATTATATTGTTGATTTTTATTTTAATTATAGGAATGATTTTTACCTCTGATTTTTACCTCTGATTTCTTTTCATTTTCCACTGACATTAAAAACCATTTTTTAACTATGAATAAAGATATCGATGTTTTTTAATATTCACGAATTTTCAGCACATTTTTTTCCCAGTGATTTCGATCATTTGCCATTGATTATATAAAATAAGGAAAAATTATTTTTCTATATTGATTTTATTGGTTAATTTTAATTAATATTGATATTGAGTTTTTAAAATGTCCCTGAAATTTAAATCAGTTGAATATTGTAAAAATGGTGATGATTTGTGTACTTTTCCCCAGTACTCGTGATAATTATTGATTTTGTTTTTGATGTGTTCATTGAGTCGTGTTCATAATGTCCCGTGTGTTTCCTCAAATTGCGTCACATCTTGTGCTAAGGGTTTGATAAAATATGTTTCTCAAAATTCAAAAAGAGTGGCAGAGACAATCTCGATGTAAAAGGTCTGATGTTTGAGTTTTTGGGGGTTTTTAAGGAGTTCTGATTTCAAAGGTTGTGGCAAAGTTTGGGCAAATATTTACCTTAATTAGTTTATTTAATTTATTACATTTTAATAATTAGTTATATTACTACTACTACTATTATTATTATTATTTATTTGCTTATAATATATTGTAACAAGAGTGTAAATTTGAGTTACATTTAGTTATAAAAAATATTACTTTTTCAATGAATGAGCATGTAAATAATTGTTTTTACTAATCCTAATTATTAATGATTTTTAAAAGTGTAATTGATTACAGTATTAAAATTGATTGATTGCCAGATTGATATTAGAATTAAATCAATTAATAACGGAAATAACGCCGATAGGAACTATCACAACCGTTCATTGCGTTTAGGATTGAAAATGAAGGTTTCCAATGTCATTATGATGAAAGCATTTGCAATTAAAAATATTAAAATTCTTGAAACAATTGATAAATATGTATTCACATGTATAATATATAATTATATATAATTATATATAATTATAAAATAATCTAACAACAAAATAAAAATTTACCCCGAAGTACACAATGACATTATCACAACTTGCTACAGGAGAAATCGAGGCTCAGCAAAATAGTTGTCCGGATTTCCGAGAACTTTTTACTGTTCATTAAAACTCATTTGCAAATAGAGATTTATTTTAGCTCTTTGGATTTTGAATCGTCCATATAAATAATATTTTTAGTATTGATTTTCATCACTAATTATATTGATTGGCCTTCCAGGAACATTTTCCCCTTATGTTTTGACTGTAAATAATATTGAACCAGAATTTATATCAGAGTTAGATTTAAATAAAAGTTGACCTAACAAGATTGTTTAAATGTCATAAACAATTTTTTATTATTGATTATGGTTTTGATTGAATAAATTTTGTGTGGAAAATTTGAATTTTTTAACTGTGAAAAGTAAGGATGTAAATGAATGCGATATTATCAATACGATATTATAATACTGGAAAGTTTTCGCTTCGTGTCCGCGGATTATCGCGAATATACGCCTATGCCTCAACATTTCTTTTCTTATCAGTTGAATTAATGATACGACATTCTAACAAACATCATTTACCATAAATATAACCTTTCAAAATTACAAAAATCGAGGTCCCATATTACTGGATAATTTTCAGAAAAAGCTTAAAATACTCAATAATTTGTCAATAATTAAAGAAAGTAACTATAATTTACAACTTAATTTAAACACCATTTCAGTTTTTTTTCATAAGTTTTATTTTTTCAAATTTTTATCCATAAATATGGACGAAATACACGTGAGGATTTGCTAAGTGAAAGTGACAACGAAATTCTTAAAAGGGGTGCATACAATTTCATTTCAACTAAATACCATGTGAGTATTCAAACTATAGCCAAAATCTGGGAACGAGACAAAGAACTCAGACCATCAAATTTCGCTTCAAAAATCGTGGTAGAGTTGGTGTGAAAAAGAAGAATTTTGAATTAAATGGCAAAATTCGAAACTTGTCAACCACCAAATAGCCCCGATATGAATATCTTTGATTTGGGATATTTTCGAGCCATCCAAAATGCATATTATTCAAATAATCCGTCTAACATAGGTGACATTATCAAATTTGTTGGACAATCTTTTAATGGCATGCCTCGTGATTTGTTGAATAAAGTTTTTATTTCTCCAAAATTGTATGATTTGAAATCATCAAAGTCATTGGAGAAAACAATTACAAGCAACTACATATGGCCAAGGATCGTCAAATCAACAATGGCATGCCACCTGTATCTTTTGAAGTAAAGCAAAAATATTAGCAAATGTTCTAAATAAATAAAAAGTTTCACTATTTAAAATTCCAGCAATCACAAGTTACCACAACACAAATACATGTATTTATACACTTATGTAGCAGAATTACAATTTTTAAATAATAAATATAATATAAACATATCAGTTATTTTATAGAAACATATCTAGTAATATGGGACAAGAAAAACGGATAAAACTATCCAGTATTATGGAACAGAGGGGGAATGCATTTATTAATATTTTCTACAAAATGTGACTATGAATCAGATTTGTTTAAGGTATTCACGAATTTTCGGCACAGCCTTTGTCAAGTGATTTCAAGTGATATGAAAATATTATGTCACTTATAAAGAACTCAGAGATGAAAACCAGAAAAAGTCCATATAAAATTATTATTATTATTATTATAATATTTTAATGTATTTATTAATAATTTTGATCACTTATTATATTGATTGCACCTTGTGAAACATTTTATTGACCTAATGTAAAGGGTTTTCTGATTTCCGTTAATTGCTTGCAGTATTTCAACAACGAGAAATTTGAAGCGGATCAATACGAGCTCCTTTTGAAGAAATATGAAGAGGCCAGCCTAAAAATCCAGCGAAGCTTAGCGGGACTAAATTTTGGTCAAAATGTGATATTTTCTCTCGGGCTTGCGTCAGTGATGGGCCTGATGACGTTTGACATATTTACAGCCAGTCAGATGGGTATTTCCAGTGGTTTAACTGTAGGTGATTTAGTGCTGGTAAATGGGCTCCTGTTCCAGCTGTCGGTTCCGCTGAACTTCCTCGGTACCATGTATCGAGAAATCAAGCAAGCGCTTATTGATATGAACGCAATGTTCTCCCTGATGGACGTGCGATCCCGAACATGGACAGACAATTCTCTACCAGATCTGATCGATCCCTCATCGATCACATTCGACAATGTCAAGTTCCGATATCCCATAGCAACCGGCATTCGTAACGGCAATAGCAACGGTGTCCAGATACTGAACGGATTGTCATTTACTGTGGCAAAGGGACAGAAGGTTGCCATTGTCGGGGGCAGCGGTAGTGGTAAATCCACCATTATCCGTCTGTTGTATCGATTCTTCGATGCTGATGAGGGACGGATTCTGATTGGCGGACAAGACATCAAATCGGTGAATCTGGAAAGTCTTCGACGTTCCGTGTCGGTCATCCCCCAGGATACAGTGCTCTTTCACGATTCGATTTTCTACAATCTGCAATACGGCAATCTCTCTGCCAGTCCCGATCAAGTCTACGAGGCAGCTCGCATGGCAGATCTCCATGACAGCATCATACGGATGCCCCTCCAATATGAGACTCCCGTCGGTGAAAGGGGCCTCAAGCTCAGTGGAGGAGAGAAGCAACGCGTGGCAATTGCTCGAGCACTCCTCAAGAAGGCGCCAATCCTGCTGTATGACGAGGCGACCTCCTCATTGGACTCCATCACAGAGCAAGCAATAATATTCATTATCCATCATATCACCATTTATTGTCATCCTCATCATTCTATTTCCAGAACGTCCTATCAGCTTTGCGGACCGCCACCAGCAATGTCACCTCAATTGTGATTGCACACAGACTCAGCACGGTGATTGATGCCCATCTCATCCTTGTGCTCAAGGACGGCCAAATACTCGAGAAGGGATCTCATCAACAGCTGATCAGTGATCCGCATTCATATTATTCCTTCCTTTGGCATCAGCAGAATCAATACTGATCACTTGCCTGCCGACCGACGGCAGCTCGCTCGGTAGCCGCCACCGCCGCCGCCGCCGCCTCCGCCGTATTATCATGCAACCTAGATTCAAGAGAGAAATTAAATACAATTTGACTTAAAGTTTTGATTTAACATTAGCCATATTAGTCATATTATAATACTGAGAGATCGATACTCAGTTCAACTGCTGATCGTGTGATTTGACCGAGTATCGACTTTTATGGCATGATTTTTACTAGAAAATATAATTACATAGCTGTAATGGAGCACAATCCATTGCATGGAGTACATTAGACCCAGGGAAATGGAGCACAATACATTGCATGGAGTAAATTAGACCCAGGGAAATGGAGCACAATCCATTGCATGGAGTACATTAGACCCAGGGAAATGGAGCACAATCCATTGCATGGAGTACATTAGACCCAGGGAAATGGAGCACAATACATTGCATGGAGTACATTAGACCCAGGGAAATGGAGCACAATCCATTGCATGGAGTACATTAGACCCAGGGAAATGGAGCACAATCCATTGCATGGAGTACATTAGACCCAGGGAAATGGAGCACAATACATTGCATGGAGTAAATTAGACCCAGGGAAATGGAGCACAATCCATTGCATGGAGTACATTAGAATCAGGGAAATGGAGCACAATCCATTGCATGGAGTACATTAGACCCGGGGAAATGGAGCACAATACATTGCATGGAGTAAATTAGACCCAGGGAAATGGAGCACAATCCATTGCATGGAGTACATTAGACCCAGGGAAATGGAGCACAATCCATTGCATGGAGTACATTAGACCCAGGGAAATGGAGCACAATCCATTGCATGGAGTACATTAGACCCAGGGAAATGGAGCACAATACATTGCATGGAGTAAATTAGACCCAGGGAAATGGAGCACAATCCATTGCATGGAGTACATTAGACCCAGGGAAATGGAGCACAATCCATTGCATGGAGTACATTAGACCCAGGGAAATGGAGCACAATCCATTGCATGGAGTACATTAGAATCAGGGAAATGGAGCACAATACATTGCATGGAGTAAATTAGACCCAGGGAAATGTAGCACAATGCATTGCATGGAGTACATTAGACCCAGGGAAATGGAGCACAATCCATTGCATGGAGTACATTAGACCCAGGGAAATGGAGCACAATCCATTGCATGGAGTACATTAGACCCAGGGAAATGGAGCACAATCCATTGCATGGAGTACATTAGAATCAGGGAAATGGAGCACAATCCATTGCATGGAGTACATTAGACCCAGGGAAATGGAGCACAATCCATTGCATGGAGTACATTAGAATCAGGGAAATGTAGCACAATGCATTGCATGGAGTAAATTAGACCCAGGGAAATGTAGCACAATGCATTGCATGGAGTAAATTAGACCCAGGGAAATGGAGCACAATCCATTGCATGGAGTACATTAGACCCAGGGAAATGGAGCACAATCCATTGCATGGAGTACATTAGACCCAGGGAAATGGAGCACAATCCATTGCATGGAGTAAATTAGACCCAGGGAAATGGAGCACAATCCATTGCATGGAGTACATTAGACCCAGGGAAATGGAGCACAATACATTGCATGGAGTACATTAGACCCAGGGAAATGGAGCACAATACATTGCATGGAGTAAATTAGACCCAGGGAAATGGAGCACAATCCATTGCATGGAGTACATTAGACCCAGGGAAATGGAGCACAATCCATTGCATGGAGTACATTAGACCCAGGGAAATGGAGCACAATCCATTGCATGGAGTAAATTAGACCCAGGGAAATGGAGCACAATCCATTGCATGGAGTACATTAGACCCAGGGAAATGGAGCACAATCCATTGCATGGAGTACATTAGACCCAGGGAAATGGAGCACAATCCATTGCATGGAGTACATTAGAATCAGGGAAATGGAGCACAATACATTGCATGGAGTAAATTAGACCCAGGGAAATGTAGCACAATGCATTGCATGGAGTAAATTAGACCCAGGGAAATGGAGCACAATCCATTGCATGGAGTACATTAGACCCAGGGAAATGGAGCACAATCCATTGCATGGAGTACATTAGACCCAGGGAAATGGAGCACAATACATTGCATGGAGTAAATTAGACCCAGGGAAATGGAGCACAATCCATTGCATGGAGTACATTAGAATCAGGGAAATGGAGCACAATACATTGCATGGAGTAAATTAGACCCAGGGAAATGTAGCACAATGCATTGCATGGAGTACATTAGAATCAGGGAAATGGAGCACAATACATTGCATGGAGTAAATTAGACCCAGGGAAATGTAGCACAATGCATTGCATGGAGTAAATTAGACCCAGGGAAATGTAGCACAATACATTGCATGGAGTAAATTAGACCCAGGGAAATGTAGCACAATACATTGCATGGAGTACATTAGAATCAGGGAAATGGAGCACAATCCATTGCATGGAGTAAATTAGACCCAGGGAAATGTAGCACAATGCATTGCATGGAGTAAATTAGACCCAGGGAAATGTAGCACAATGCATTGCATGGAGTACATTAGAATCAGGGAAATGGAGTACAATACATTGCATGTAGTACATCGTCACTTCAGTTTTTTCATCATATCTACATCATCACAGCTGTTGGGTTATCACGAAAAAGCACAGTAAAATCGATAAAACACAAAAAATGATAAAAGTGCAGTATTAATTAAAAAATTTATAAAAATTCGAAAATAATATTGATCGGGGGAAATTGGTATGGTTGAACGCCAAATTGAGAGACGAGTCCAGAAATAATAATAATAATTTAGTTAGGGGTCCCTAGAAAATAATATAAGATAAAAAAGGAAATTAATTATGAAAAATTAATTACTAATGGGAAGCATGAGGCAATGGGAAACCCGAGAGATGTGGAGAATCCGAGAGCGGAGGAAAACCCGAGAGATGAGGGAAACCCGGCGCATAGACGGAATAATATAGCAGGGTTAAATTGGACTAAACAACATTAAATGGGCGCCACTGAGTTACGGAGAGGTAATTATTCCGTAATTAGTAATTTAGTAATGGACCAAATGTTGTTGACAAATGTCGGTCTGTAAAGTAATTATTATTAATAATTTAGTAATGTAGAAAATGTTGTTGACAATCGTCGGAAAACAGTCTGAGCAGGAGTATAAAAGAAAGAGGGAAAAATACGAAAGGACAGTCATTATTAACAAGATACGAAAAACGGTCATTATTACCCGATACAAAAGACATACATTATTAACCAGACACGAAGAGCAGATATTATTAACTAGAGTGAATCGACGTGAACGAGCACTAACTAGGTTAGTAGAGAAATCCAAATCCAAGTAAAAAGTCAAAGTTATCTATCAGAAAAGGTGGTTCTCCCTTGGACAACCTATCTTAAGATAATCAGAATCAAAGTGATGGCGAATTACCATATTTTATTTGTAAACAGTATGGATCGGGATGGTTGAGAACAATTGGTAGATTTGCACTTCCTATTCCTAAACGCCTTGGTAGTTTTGGTTTGAAAACTGCTAAACATGTTATAATGAATGAGCAGAAAATATTACCATCTCTTAAATCAAATGCACTATCCGAGTTAGGGAAAGTTTTACCAAGTGTTGCAGGTATGTTTCAAAAACAGGAACCAGCTCCGACACCGGTTTAAAAACATAAAAGATATCATAAACATATAAACAAACGAATGAAAGGACATGGAACTATATTTCAAAAATGATTTGCAGTAAATCTGAATTGTGCTTATTTGATAGACCATCTCTCCAAGCAGTAATTGAAATGAGGCCCTATAAAGACGTATTTCCGATGAATTCTATTATGGATAGTTGAATATAGATATTGAATTTTATATTAACGGTTCCCATTTAGATTTAAATGATACATTGTTAACTGTTCAGATCAAAGTTGTAGATAAAGATAGAAAACCGTTGGGTGAACCTAGTGATGTAATACCAAATAATTTCTTGTTTCATACACTTTTTAATGATGCAGTTCTCGAATTTAATAATATCAAAATTGAGGGTGGTAACAGTACATATATTCACAAAGCTTTAATAGAAACTATTATAAATTACAATAGCGATACTAAAAATACATGTTTAACTCCTATGGGTTATGGTAGTGATGACGATAGGAAAAAGTGGATTAAAGGATCGAAATTATTTACCATGTGCTCATCATTACAACTCGATTTTATGGATCAACCAAAATATTTACTCCCAGGTGTTAATGTACACATTAGATTGAAAAGATCAGAGTCAGCATTATCACTAACAAGTGCTACCACAACACCAATTCTTCAATTAGTTGATGCAAAATTATTGGTAAGAAGAGTTCGTGTTGAGCCTTCTGTATTAGCCGGTCATCAACTGGGGCTTAATTCTAAACATGCAATATATCCATTGAAAACAAAGGAAATTGTTCAATTTGCAATTGCTAAAGGTTCAGCTTCTTTCTATAAGGAACAAATATTTGGAAATAGAAGAATGCCCAACTTTATATTGGTAACATTTCAAAGTGAATCTCAATATAATGGATGATACTTAACATCGAGCTCAATTTTCAAAAGATTTGGAGTAACATCATGAACTTTATCAAAAAATAGTAATTATAGAGAAACATATACTCAAGATTTCGATAATGATAATTATTGTGCTACATATATGCAGATTATAGTGAGAAATATTGGTTATTTGGATAAAAACCTTAATTGTGGTATAACTCTTGAAGATTTTAAAATCAAATATTCATTCTTCACATTTGTTTTGGCACCCGATTTTGATTTAAATCAGAGTCAATTACCTCAAAATGGAAATTTACGATTGGATATAAAGTTTGCTAAAGCTAAAACTAAACCAGTACATGTTGTAATATATGGATTTGATGTATAATAAATATATTAATGTTTGTGTTATGTTTTATTATTATTGTTATGTTTTAACTATTAATATTTTTAATTATTATTATTATTATTAATATTATTATTTTTAATATTATTATTATGTGTTTAATTAATTAAAGATAACAAAGACAGCGCATGATAAGTGCATGATTAGTAACAAGGAACACACTCAAAACTGTATGTAATATACAAAGAAAACACATACATACTTTTGTTTGTATGTGATTTACAAAGAAAACATACCTACACAATATAGGCTGCATGCGTAAAAATCTCTCACCTATATGTTTGTATTGCGAAAATGTGATTGGCTAAATCCTGAAAATATTATTCTCTTTATAAACATATGCAGATTCAAAATCTGTCACAAATAATTCAAAAATTTCAATATGGCAAGACAAAATAATATTTTAAGAAGTCTTCTAAATTCATCCATTGGTAATTTTTATTTATTATTTATTACTATTAATCTTTTAGTAAATTTTGACTGTTTTGATGTAACTGAAAATGAGGATCTTTTGGATTTGGATGACGTTTTTGGAAAATTTTATTTGTTTGTTAAATGATTTTTATTAATATTCTTTTAGATCTAAATAATAATAATGTTGAAAGGTTTATTATTGAATAACGTCCCACTTCAATTAATGAAGATGTTTATGGGGTTATATCTATCGGTAAGTTTAATATTTATTTATTTTCAAAATATAAAAACATTTCAGATGATGATGATATGATTCCGGCAACTTATCCAATAATTATTTTGGTTGATATAGTGGATAATGCCCCCACTTCTAATGATGATGATTTATTTATTTTTAAATTTTATTTAAATGTATTAATTTACATTAATTATATTTTTAAAAATTTAACGAATTTAAATAAAATTGTAATAAAGTTATTTTTTGAAAATTATGAAAAGTATAAGATTTTATGGAAATTATTTAATAGCGAAGAATTTATGAAGATTTTATGAAATCATGTAGAGTTGATTCTTAACTAATTCTAGGGAATGAGTTCTGTAAATAGTAAAAGGTTGTTTTTATTAAATTTTAGATTAATAAATATCCATTCTTTATTAATAATAAGAAAAAAAATAATAATCATAATAGTCTACAGTAAGTATTGAAAACGATATTCATTTTATATCATAATAATACTTATTTGATGTGATAATAATAATCTGCAGTGAGCATGCAGCTATATTTTTGAAAAAATAATATTCATTTTATATGATAATAATACTTATTTTATAATGATAATAATAATTATATTTTATGTCATAATAATAATAATATTTTATAGTCTGCAGAGGAAATATTTTGAAAATGATATTCAGTTTATATGATACAGGTCTTTATGTTATAAACTTGCATAATAATGAATGATTCGCGAATGTTGCAATAATTATGCAAAACAAGTGCAAAGCCATGTCTAATACATTTGACTATATAAAAATTATCATTTATTATTATACAAGTCTTTATGTTATAGACTTGTATAATAATGAAAGATAATTTTATAAAATATTGTAAAATAATTATATTTTATTTTTAATACAAGTTATTTAATTTATTATTATTTTATCAGGTAAATTTTACCAAAAATATTGCATGATATCAAAGAATCATGGTGAAATATGTCACCAAAAAATGAGACAATACTATGCCCATAGATTTAATTGCATCAGGTTTTTTATTTGCCTTGTATGCTAAACATTCCAGCCCATAAAATACAAAGCTTTTTATAACATTCACAAAGACCATTTAGATTCATTTAAAATAAATTAAAAGGAGCTGTTTCTTAACAGTAATAAAAATAATGTAAATATTATGAATATTATAAATCATAATAATATACACCCAACAAAAATAACTAAAAATAAAAGACCTGCTGAACATAGGACATCTAAATTACCAAATAAACTTATAAAAATCGAAGTCATCGAAATTAGTGATGACGAATCAATTAATAATGTAGAGATTATTAATAATGCAGATATTATAAAAATTGCAGATATTGTAAATAATGTAGATATTATAAATAATGTAGATATTGATATTATAAATAATTTAGATATTATAAATAATGTAGATATTGTAAATAATACTATTAATCAAGTTTGTGGTTCATTAGAACCTATAATACAAATTAATTTAAACGGCGCAATTAAAACAATTAAATTTGATACATCAGAGACGCGACTGTATAAAAATAATGTTAACTGAGAGAATCAGTTCTAAATGCATTAATGAGATTGTAAAGATGGGGGGTGATGTTAAAATTCAATTTGCTGTTTATACAGTTCAAAAAAGATGGGAAAATCCGCGATAATTATTTTTCAAACAACGCAGAAAAATTTTCAGATAGTTTTTTATCTGAAGGAGTTAATAAACTCAATGAAAAAATAGAAAAGTTCACCCTTTTAGGCAGAGGATGGAGAGTAATCAATATTTTAGAAATAGATTTTATACTTACCAAATTTTCCTTAATTAGTCGTTTATCAGGTTATCGATATATTCAGACTCCTGCTATTACATCTAAAAAAGCTATTATAAATGTTAAAAATACTGACGATAAATGCTTCCTTTATAGTATTCTGGCAATTCTTAAAAAAGATTTAATTTTAGAAAATCGGACTAGACCTGCAAAATACACCGAGTTTTTAAACGACTTAGTATATGACGAAATTACGGATTGTCCAATGAAATTAATAAATATCTTTAAATTTGAAAAGAAAATGCCAGTTTAAATTTAGCAATAAACGTCCTTTTTTATACTCCAACTGTGATAATTGACGAGGTTCCTGATAGTTATGTCTTCCATCACCTTCATTTAAGTTTAATTCATCGTTCAAAGGTCACTGACGGAACACCTATTTATTTGGTTTTATTAGAGAAAAGTGATAGGAATCACTACACCGCGGTGAGTAATCTCAATAAATTAATGAATTGTCATCAGAACCCCGATTGTCCACTTCAAATTAGATGCAAACGGTGCCCACACTGCCTAAATGGTTTCAGGCTGGATAATGCCTTTAATAAACATGTAGCTCTATGCGCTAAAAATCAGACGGGTACAACCCTTTACACATTACCCGATAACAAAAATTGAAAATTTGAAAATTATTCTAAAACCATCACCCCTCCTATGTAATTTATGCCGATTTCGAGTCGGTTTTACCACCTGATGTTAGATATCACCAAATTTATATGCCTAGTTCAGCAGGCCTTTTACTAATAAATAACTACACAAAAGCACAACAATATTTTGAATTTTATGGACCTGACTGCATTTCTTTATGTCTTAAAAAAGTAGAGGAAATTGCTGTCACAATTGTCCGACCTTATTATGATGTTGAAAGGAAAAAGTTGATAAGTTTTATGTCTTTCGCTGAACAACGAGAATTTAAATCATGTCAAACTTGCTATCTTTGCAAGAAACCGATTGTAAATCCTTCTAAAGACCATTGTAACTTTACAGGTAAATATCATGGTGCTGCGTGCCGAAAATGTAATTTTGCGAGTAGAATATACAAGTTGCTTCCGATAGTGTTTCATAATTTAAAAGGTTACGATCTGCATCACATTTTAAAACATGGTCTCAACGGTTTTCCTTCTTGGAATTTAGACATTATCCCTACTTCGACTAAAATATTTATTTCTTTAATTGGACATATAAAAAGTTTGGCTGTTAGATTTATAGATAGTATGCAATTTGTAAATTGCTCTTTATCTAAGGCTGTAAAAACACTTACTACACTACCTCTTACTACCTCTGCATTTCCTGTTGCTATTATAGATTTTAAAGGTATATTTCCATATGATTATGCCGCGTTTTTTGATGTTCTTGAAACTACTTATGAATTGCCTCCTAAATGGGAGGGTGTGACGGATGATGACTATGCGACTGCTGAATTGGTTTGGATGCAATAAAACTGTGGTAATTTGCGTGACTATATGGTGCATTATTTAAAAGTTGATGTATTCCTACTCGCTGATTACTTTCAACAGTTCCGTGAAAAGGCCATTGCATACAATGGTCTTGAACCTCTAAACTTTTATAGAATTCCTGGAATGTCATGGGCGTCAGCGCTTATGACATTAGCTGAACCCATAAAGCTTTTACAGGACACGGAATTGTTCAATTTTTACGAGGGAGGAATACGACGATGGTTAACGTTTGTTAACAAACACTATGTTGCTTCTTCAGAGGACACCGAATTGCTGTATATAGACATAAATAATTTGTACGGTTGGTCTCTTAGCCAATCTTTGCCGTATGCTGATTTTGTTTGGGTGTATGATGGTTTGGATGATGTATTGAATGAGTGTATGAATGTTGCGGATATTGAAATCATTCCATATGGATATATTATGGAAGTTGATATTGACATCCCTGAAAATTTCCATGATTTTTTAAATGACTTTCCGATTGGACCGGAAAAGATGTGCCCACCAAATCCAAAAGTTGAGAAGCTAATGCTCACGCATTATCAAAAGAAGAATCATGTTCTTCATTGGATGCTTCTCAGGCTTTATCTTTCGCTTGGGGCTAATGTTTTGAATGTACATAGATGTTTAAAATTTACACAGAAACCTATTTTTAAAAATTATATAGATAAAAATACTGACTTGCGAGCAAATGCAGTCAGCGAGATATATAAAGATTTATTTAAATTATATAAAAACAGCTTGTACGGTAAATCCGTTGAAAATCTTAAGAAGCGAATGAATTTGCGACTATGTAATTCATTTGAAAAGTTAATTACATATTCGTCAAAACCGGCATTCAGAAAAACCATCAAAGTTGATGAGAATCTGTTTGCCGCGGATCTTAATAAGGATTCAATATGTTTGGATAGGCCTAGTTACATCGGACAATCAGTACTAGATCTATCCAAACTACGGATGGATCAGTTGCAGTATATAGAGCTGCAAAAGTATAGAACTATTTATAATTGTGATATAAATTTAATTGCCGGTGATACGGACAGCTTCTTTTTAGTGATAAAAAATTAAAATTAGATATTTTATTAAAAGCGATGATTTCGGATGACCTTTTAGATACATCTAATTATGACCCCTCTCATCCTTTATATTCAAGACGACTAGCATCCGTTATAGGACAGTTTAAGGATGAGAGTAAGGGGGAAGGGTATAGTGAGTGGGTTTTCTTGCGCCCTAAATGTTATAGTTTATTGGGAAATAAGTCGACTTTGAGGGCTAAGGGCGTAAAATTAGCAGGTACAAATATAAATCATCAATCATATTTAGATTTTTACAATAATAACGAGATTATATCTGTACCTCAGACTAGAATAGGGTTCCGGAATCATCAGCTTTTCACTTTTAAAAATAGTAAAATAGCGTTAAACAACTACGATGATAAGAGGCCATGGGTTGATAAAAATGTTAGTTTTGCATATGGACACTATAGAGGGCTTGATGCAATTAATAGTGGCCATAGTATTACAAGAACACAGCAATTTCAAGATATATTCAACGAAATTCTGGATCCTGAATGATCATCAATTTATCAGACGAACAAATTTTTGTATATTATATATTTTTGTATATTTTGAATTTTGTATATTATAGAAAAAATAAAATTGTAAATTTACTTATTTTATTATGTTTTTGATTATTATTAGTTGCTTTTTATATAAAGGGTTATAAAACATGTTCACAATAGTTAAATTTCGACTTTTATCTGCATTATCAATGTAGGATTGAATAACATCTCGATATTTGCCATACACATCCAGAATACATTTTATTTAGAAATAATATGCAACTAGATAATTTCATTATTGACTTATTGATTTATTTATTTTTAGTAGTAATAAATAATCATAGGTTTCTGTCAATAGCCTATCGATTATTAAAAAGATCTGATTCCATTTAGATCTGAATTCCGCTATCTTAATTTAGAAGATTAATATAATAATAATAATATTAATAAATAAAACTTGTAACAATAATAATAATAAAAAATATTAATAGTTAAAACATTACTTATAAAAATAAGTAATAGAATAAAAAAATATTAAATTTAAAAATAATAATAATTATATGCGCTGCCCGATATCGGAGGTATGTGGAATGATCTTTGAATAAAGCTCTTCGATAATATTACTTAGTAGAATTATTTCTTTCTAATAAAAGTTTTTGTTGTATATGTCTTGGTTTTTATTAAATATTAATAATAATAATAATAATAATTATAATAATAATAATAATATTAATAATAATGATAATAATAAAAATAATATTAATAATAATAATATTAATAATAATAATAATAATAAAATAAGTAATAGTCAAAACTTATAAAAATAAGTAATAGAATAAAATTTAAAAATATTATTAATTAAAACACTACTTATTTTTATAAGTATTAATTTTTAATTTAAATTTTTTTTAAAATAATACGACCTTGAGAAAATTTGAATAACCTTGAGCTATTTTTCGATAAGTCATGGTCTTTGTTTGAATGACCTTGAGAAATTTTCGACGAGTCATGGTCTTTGTTTAATGACCTTGAGAAATATGATGAGTCATCGAATGCCCTTGAATAAGTCAATGTCTTTGTTTGAATGACCTTAAAAAGTTATTATGACTCATCGAATGACCTTGAATGAGTCATGGTCTTTGTTTCAATGCCCTTGAATGAGTCGTAGTCCTAAATTTTTTTTGTACTTTTAGACTTAGAAATAAACGATTCACCCCCGGCTGTTGATCTAGCGGTGACACATCCCACTACTTACACTGATTAATAACAAAAAAAATGCTCTTAACTCAATTGGAGGTGTCAATGCTATTTCAAAAATTTTAATGTCAAATCTATTTGACAATCATAAAAAACGTATTGCTTTATATTTGAGTTCGAATATTATTTATTCCAAATCACTTTTGAATGATCATTCTGAAACTAAAAGCATTTTGACGAATTTACGCCAATTAAGAAATTAAATCCTGGTGAATTTAAACTAGTGCCTGAAATCCTTGGATATTCAAAAGACATGTATGAATATAATGCATTATGTGATTATCAATATAATCCTCATACTTCTCCAAATGTTGCTTTACCGGATTGTGGCAGTGTATTTTATGATAAATTATGTTTGTTATAATTGACTATTTATATCGACGGCGAATGTTTTGAATTTAAATAAAGATTGATAAGACAATTCGTTTTCATTTCACAAAAATCATGACAATCGGTAAAATAATTGATAAAAAATAAATTAATTTATAATTGATAAATGAGAAAATTAGATCAAATTAATAAATAAAATGGTCAATTTATTAAAAGTTGTAAATCCAAAGATTTTGTAATGATTTGTAATAATAAAATAAAAAACAATTAGATGAATATTTATTAATCAAAAAAAAGTATTTCATCACAGTATTTGGGGCATTCAGAACATGGAGGGCCAGTTTTATAAGGTTTCTCACCGACAAATTGCCTCTAAAAATTTACCATCAGTGCTGATCATTTATAAGAAAATACGAATTACCCAGGACCGTAATTGCAAACTAACAAATTCAATTCAATTCCGCCAATTGAACATTTCGCAAGTCCACATCCAACCTCAGTAGAGTTGGCCCATACAAGCTGGCATAAATAATAGACATCTTATAGATATTGTATAAATATTATATAGTAGGTAGATGTGTCCCATCTGGCCCACATTTTGGAACCCCCCCTAACATAAACAAAACAAACTAAAATATAATGTAAACACAAAAATTTACAAAATAATGAATAAGAAGAATGTATATAGGTATACATTTATTAATTCAATGAACAGTTGGCTGAGCTGTTGGATGATCTGTTTGATAGGCTGTTGGATGTACTATTGGATGTGCTGTTGGATAATCATGTGGAAAATTATTATTTTTATTCATTGTCAGTCTCAATCATATAATGACCGTATGCCAGGCTTACATTCTTTTCTACCCAAACCCTTTTATCCTCTTTGTTTGATAGTGCAACCTTTAAAGTTTTAAAACTATAAATTAGGTGATTGTATATACCAATACGAAATTGAGGTACAGAAAAGGTGGAGTTTTTCTCATCCAAACATACAACATCTAGTTTATAATTTTTAATCTCCAAGAAGAAAGAGTCTGTATCTCCAGCGACTATATTAATCTCACATAAAATTGTTGTCGATAATTTTCCAAGTCCTTATACTGAAGCTCATACATTCTAAGTTTCGACAAGTCAAGCACTGATTGTCCAATATAACTTGGTCGATCTAAGCATACTGAGTCTGGATTTAACAAAGCAGTAATTAGATCATCAGCAATTTTGATACTTCTTTGAAAAGTTGGTTTAGAAGCATATGTAATCATCTTCTTTTCTGTATTACACAATCTTAAATTCAACAAACTATTATTTAGGAGCTTATTATAAGAGACAAGTATAATTTTAGTAAACGCCAATGAATCACATAATTCTTTTTTGGGTAATGAGTCAATAACAATTTTTCAACCTTTGAACCCTCAGGTTTCATTTTCTCAACAGCAATAGGAAAGTCGTCTAACGTATCGTGAAGATCAGAAGGAATTTCAAGATTTATTTCAAGAGTATATCCATACGACAAAGATTACTTACCTATAGATTGACATAAAATTTATCTCATCTGTTTCCGTATACGTTCATAAATCTTTTGTCACGCAAATTTCTTTCAATTAATTCATATTTTATTAATTTTTATTTGAACTTTTAATCAAAGACAGTGAAAAAACTTATTATCTAGCAATGCTATTAATAAAGAATATAAATTAAAAGTATAATAATAATAATAATATTAATAATAATAATAATAATTATAATAATAAAGTAGGTAGATGTGTCCCATCTGGCAAATGTTTTTAAAAATAAATGTCATCTTTTGGTAAAATAGATTCAAAATCTGCATAGATAACGAAAGGAGGTGTTATCGTTTTTGACCAGTTTTTGAACTCCAAATACTTATCTTTATCTTTTGGTAATATATTTTATTGTAGTACCCAACTGATTTTTCTTACATCACTCTTGGTGTTTTTCAAAGGATTTTGGCTTACGAAATCCATTTAAACAATTTTCACACCATTTGCAACAAATTCGAACATTACAATCATTGTTTTTATGACAATTCATCAAGGATTGTAAATTAGTTACTGCTGTATAATGATATTTTTCACCCTCCTTTATCAATAATAAATAAATTGGATCCACTCCAGTTACTTTTGTTCGGTGAATTATATTTAAATATGGATGCTTCATTATAAGTTCTTCTCTATCCTCAAAATTGTTGTTATTATAAATCTTTGCATTAATTGCTAAACCAGGATTTTTCTTTTCAAAAGTTGGAATATCACACAGTTTCATTGGCATATCGTTAGGATCGTATACCAAGTCATTCATATACGGTAAATATTTTCTTGGTCTATCTCTATGTTTCTTGATTTTATCAGATTTCAATACAGCCAAAACACTATATATGAAACATAAATTATCGGTATTTTGTACGTTAACTATTACCTTTTTACCTATTAGAGCCTTAGGTGTTGAAATATAACTATGTCCAGATAACCTAGATATATTCAAAACTTTGATTACCTTGAGATTTACTTTTATTATTCGGTTTATTTCCCAACTACTTCCTAATTCTGTTCGTTCAACAATCTTTTCATTTATTTTCTTTATACCCTCATCAAGAAAAGTTGTAGTCACTGAAGTAGCGCGATTTGATATACTAACTACTTTTAGTTCCCCATCTTTTTCAAATTCTACTTGGACCCCAAATTGAGCTTTTGAATGTTTCATTTCATTTAATATAATTTTTAATTTTTCCAAAAGAGAAGATGAAAGAACTATTTCCTTAACATTATATCTTCGGATGTTCACTTTTATAATTCGATATGAGCGTAGGAAATTATATTCAATTTCTGGTTCAATAATAAATTGCTTTCTTTTAGCTGACTTTTTCAAACAATTTCGTTCAAAGAGTATTGCACATAACAGTTTAGAGCCTTTAAAAATATTTTGGTATTACTGGAATGTCTTGGAGTTCTGCGTTGATAACTTTAGATAAACCCATTAAACTATTGCAAGACATGGAAATGTATAATTTTTATGAGGGTGGTATTCGTGGAGGTCTTACTTTTGTTAATAAACACTTTGTAAACACTGATGAAATCACTGAGTTGCTTTATATAGATATTAATAATTTATACGGTTGGGCTTTAAGTCAATCTTTACCTTGTGGCAAATTCAGTTGGATACAGAATGGTTTTGATTCAATATTGTCAGATTGTTTTTCTTTAAATATTGAATCTTTGTCGTATGGATATACTCTTGAAATAAATCTTGAAATTCCTTCTGATCTTCACGATAAGTTAGACGACTTTCCTATTGCTGCTGAGAAAATGAAACCTGAGGGTTCAAAGGTTGAAAATTTGTTATTGACTCATTACCCAAAAAAGAATTATGTGATTCATTGGCGTTTACTAAAATTACACTTGTCTTTGGTGTTAAGGTTACTCATGTGAATCGAGCTGTAAGATTCAAACAGTCTCCTATTTTTAAAAACTACATTGATACCAATTCAGAGTTAAGAGCAAAAAGTACAAACACGCTAGATAAAAATTATTATAAGCTCCTAAATAATAGTTTGTTGAATTTAAGATTGTGTAATACAGAAAAGAAGATGATTACATATGCTTCTAAACCAACTTTTCAAAGAAGTATCAAAATTGCTGATGATCTAATTACTGCTTTGTTAAATCCAGACTCGGTATGCTTAGATCGACCAAGTTATATTGGACAATCAGTGTTTGACTTGTCGAAACTTAGAATGTATGAGTTTCAGTATAAGGACTTGGAAAATTATCGACAACAATTTTATGTGAGATTAATATAGTCGCTGGAGATACAGACTCTTTCTTCTTGGAGATTAAAAATTATAAACTAGATGTTGTATGTTTGGATGAGAAAAACTCCATCTTTTCTGTACCTCAATTTCGTATTGGTATATACAATCACCTAATTTATAGTTTTAAAACTTTAAAGGTTGCACTATCAAACAAAGAGGATAAAAGGGTTTGGGTAGAAAAGAATGTAAGCCTGGCATACGGTCATTATATGATTGAGACTGACAATGAATAAAAATAATAATTTTCCACATGATTATCCAACAGCACATCCAATAGTACATCCAACAGCCTATCAAACAGATCATCCAACAGCTCAGCCAACTGTTCATTGAATTAATAAATGTATACCTATATACATTCTTCTTATTCATTATTTTGTAAATTTTTGTGTTTACATTATATTTTAGTTTGTTTTGTTTATGTTAGGGGGGTTCCAAAAAGTGCGCCAGATGGCACACATCTACCTACTATATAATATTTATACAATATCTATAAGATGTCTATTATTTATGCCAGCTTGTATGGGCCTTTTTTTGGTCATTATAAAATTTAAGGTATGGGTCAGAGGTTTGGGTATGGCATACAGGACATATATAATAATTATTCACTTGATAATATCGATTCATTTTATTGTGGCAGTTGTTATCATGGCTTGTAGATTGACAATACTTCGGATAAAGATTACCTGAAACATGAAAAAGTTAAATAATTCTGATTGTAATAACAAAAAACTCACATTTAACATTTACAGTAGAGATATTTTCAAGTTCGGCATAATTTGTTTCGTAAAAAATTCTATCATCTATGTTTTCAATGTGAACATTTAAATCATCTAAATTAAAAATAATTAATAATTTAAATAAAAGTCAAAAAATTACCATTTTTATATTCATTTCTTTCATTACTCGATCTAGAATCTTGAATATTAAAAGTATCTAACAGTTAACAATTTAAAAATCATTAAAAATTATCAAAAGATTACTTGTATCATATTTATCAATATGCAAAGTGTCTTGAAGGGTTGTCCTCTTTGACAATACTAAAAAAGGTTAATAGTTGGTTATATTATACATACACGTACTTTTGGCAACAATACTACTTTTCGATTCTCCGAATTGTCTGAGGTGATGCCCGTGTTGTTGTAAAAACATTGACCATCTACCAGATGTTATTATGAGACATTCTGGACACACATAACCAGGGAAACCAGCATCATTTATCTTGAAATATGATGATGTAACAAGTTCACAGTAGTAAACATCTTCGTGACTGATAGCTACGCAAAATTTATATGTATAGCAATAATTCACTAAAAAACAAATAGTTAATTAAATATATATGAAAAGTAAACTTACTTATGATAATATTTTAATAATAATTTAATTAATAATTTAATTAAAAATCGACCTAAAATCATACTACACACGGCTTAAAATCGTCACACCGAGTAGTCCAGTGGGCACTCAGTAAATATAATATAAACACAATGTGCGCCTAAGGTCTATTAAAGGGAAGGGTACGGGAATAAATTAAATTAAGATCGTTGATATAACTACAGCGAATTAACATTTTAAATAAATTAGCTAAAATCATTGGTATAATTAAATTGCTTCTATATTTTGATCTAAAATGGTAGAAATTATCGAACAAATAATTCCGTGATTCAAATAAATTAAATTACGACTTAAAGTAACTACTTATTATAGATAAAATGACAACTAAAGTATTTTATGACTTAAAATTAGAGTAGTTATTGCGTAATCTGTTCATCAAATTATTATAATTTATTAAAAGTAAAGTGGTTAATTATTATAAAGTTTTGGTAAAAAGTAAAGTGACGACAAGTAACTCCTTGATTAAATTAATAATTTAGGTTAATAAAGTTGAAGTAATAAAAGTAATTAGATTAAATTAATCCATTGATTAACATTCGAGTAATTATTCACGATTTAAAGGATCATAAGCTAATGATTAGGATTAGAGTAGTAGCACATCACTTCACTGTATAAATTATTATAATCCATTAAAGTAAAAAATAAGGAATGCATTGATGTATTCAAAATCATTTATTGATGAAACTAAAGTAATTACTAAACGAAGTCATCAATTTCAAATAACGAAACGTATCCACAAAAAAGTCACAGAAAACTAATTCATAGCTTGGAAGTAAGGGGTTAAAAAAATGAAGAAATTTAATTAATTAATTGAAGATAAGGATATAAGGGGAAATAAGCATAAATAAACCAACACTTCGCTAAGATAAATAGATAATAAAATCGTCGATATAGAACTAGAATCGTGGTCGTACAATTAATAAAAGAAAAATAAAATCGAAGTTACCCTGAAGTCATTGATTAAGTTCCCAAAAGACGAAAGAAAATTGATTAGATAGCAATAACATTGAATTAAATACCCGTTAGAATTGAAAATCAGATGAAACCCAAACAGTGTCTTAATATAAAACGACCATAAAAATTTAAGTAACAACCAAAAAATTTATTTTATACATAAAAATCTAATCATGAAATTATATTAATAATAACATCCACAAAGGCTTACCGCCGACCACAAAATCCGATCATAATAATAAAATGATTTCCAACGTTACCGACGAAACGATAAATTCCAAATAATCCGGACAATAAAGCTTCAGATGCACGAGATGACATCACAGTGTCGAGGAAGGATTTCCCGAAGTCTACGGTAACTTGCAAGCGTTTTCCTTTAAACGTGACCATAAGAGCATCCAAATGAGAGATAACATAAAAATTCCGAAATAGATGGCTTGAACTGAAGCGGATATGCCAAATCGTAACTCCCTACAATTAAAATTGACATAGTTAAAATAAACAGGATATCACTTACTAAGATGAGATTTGTCGACATTGACCAACCCATTCAACGGAAATGCGCCGTTGCAATGGTAAACCATCATCGATTTTCTTAAGAGAATTTGTCGACATTATTTAAATTCACGGATTAGAAACATCACGTTACGTTCGACCCGCAATATTACAATAAATAAGGACCTCACCTAAATCACCTTGTAATTAACCTTAAACCCTTAAATCAACTACCACCAACGATATTTTCAAACCTGATAACAACGTCCTAATACATTAAGCCAAATTGACAAGTCATTTAAATCTTCTTGTTGTTCCGTAATCAATTACGCACCATATAAATTTGATATCATAGCCATGATAGGTCTTGCCGATCCACGACCAAAATGCTAACCTGAGATATCATGTGAGACCCCGTATGCTGATCATTGCATGAGGAACCATCCAGGTTGTTCAATACCGAACTTAGCCCACTATCAACAATAAGTACGTCAGTTCTTGAACTCCAGATAGATGAACGCCCTACGACCGACGTGGATAAATTTTTTCCATTATCATTATTTTTCACGGTTTATTCCCTATATCGTTTCAGATCATGTCACTCAATTGGACTACTGCACAATCAACTAGCAAACAGCACTCGAGAAAGACACCACCAGCCGTAGATTATATAGACAAACTCCGGTCACAGTGGCCTTACCCTACCACTTGGAGATTACTAGGTTTCTCAACAGACCCTTGCGGATTAGCTGGTCAACAATATCCGGCCGGAGAGACGTATGAACATGCCCGAAACCTCCTCGCCTATTGGGAAAGGGTACAGGAGCAAGTGGATCTTAGTGTAATAAAAGCCCGGATGTACCTCGCAAACGTGGAGGAGGACATCCGCGCCGGGCGTATCGCGGAGGCATATCCACCTCACCCAGTCCGCGACACCCGACGGCCTTATACGGTGGCGGCTCTAAAGAAAAGGTTGAAGAGACAATTCCCCGATGAATGACCATACAAACCATAATGTTCGTGTCGTAATTAATGTAAAAATTAAATGTCCTTCGTGTTCTTTATCTTATCTATGAACTTGTTCCATAAATTTTGTTTAACAGAATAAAATGCTAATCAAATTAAGTCGATAAGAAATTAAAATGTTCTCTTTGTTATAGTTATGCCTTCCCTACAAATTCTACAGAATGAACTGGATCACGCGAGGCAGTCAAATGCGGATCTGCTCACCCAGATTATCCAAGTAACCCGCGAAATACAGCAGATGAAGGTGTTGGGCCAGAACGTAAACGGCCTTGAAAAATGTTTAAATGGATCAGAAACACACACGCAAAAATAACATGCAATTTAAATAAACCCACTGAAACATCAATTAAACCATATAAAATCTGAGAAATAAAAGAATTAAATATAAATTAATAAACAAAAAAATAAATTAAAATAATAACAAAATGCACCAAGATCCGCACGATACCTACACAAATACAACAAGAAAACACGACAAATTCGACGAAATTGAAAAAATCAATTAAAAGTTCATTAAAGTGAAATTTAAATCGAAAAATTTGAATTAGCAATAATTCAATAAAAATTATAAATAAAAAATTATAAAAATAAATCAAAAAATAATAAAAATAAATAATAGAATTTGCTAGAAAAGAATAAGGTCGAATTTTGTTTTACTACATCAAATTTCACACACCATAAAATTAGGTATATATACTGATCCATTTTCACATTAAAGTTAACCAAAAAACCATTTTAAAAACTAAAACACCATTTTGAATCGAAACTTGATTTTAAATATTAGTTATTTTAAATCTATTGTCAGATCAATTTTTAAGTAAGAATTATTTATGGTGAAACCCTCTTTCCACGTCACGTCCTTGCATCTCAATGGAGCTCTGCTGGCGTTGGCGTGGGGAGAGAGGTATTTATGTCATTTTGTATTATGATTTGATGTTTTTATGGAATGGTTAAAAATGGGTAAATTTATTGTTTTATAATTAATAAATATTATGAATATACATAACTTATTTGATATGCTTTTTATAAATTTTTTTATGTCGAAATTTTTCCGGCCCACAGCCGACACATCACGCAAGATAGAAAAATCAACATAGTGCAGATTCATGTAAGTGCGTGGAAAATCGCCAATGATATGCACCCGTGAAGACTCAGCGTGCGCAACGCAGCGGTCGTAACGTCAATATTTATCCTTATAGCTGAAGCGAGAAATAAGGAAGAAGTCTCTGGCGGCTTCCTCGTTTCTCAATTCAGAAAAATCGACCTAAAATCACATTACACACGGCTTAAACTTATCACACCGAGTAGTCCAGTGGGCACTCAATAAATATAATGTAAACACAAATGCGC
Organism: Schmidtea mediterranea; assembly: GCA_022537955.1. Classification (NCBI taxonomy): domain Eukaryota; kingdom Metazoa; phylum Platyhelminthes; order Tricladida; family Dugesiidae; genus Schmidtea; species Schmidtea mediterranea. The sequence continues at coordinate 328,636,267 of CM039679.1, forward strand.
CTAGGATCTATTAAAGGGAAAAGGTACGGGGATAAACTAAACTAAAGTCGTTGATATAGTTAACCTGAATTAACAATTTGAATTAATTTGATCATTGGTGTACTAAATTGAATTTATTTTCGAAATAATTATCATTAACTTAAGTTACCTTATGGGTTAAAACTAAATTGGTTATAATTAAACTAAATTATGGATCTAACAATAAATTAATTACGATTATCTCGTTGCTTAAATTAAATTACATCATGGGTTAAGAGCACATTAATTTCAATCATCTCATAGGTTAAATTAAATTAAATTACGGATTAAAAATAAAATTAATTACAAATATCTTTTTGATTAAATCAAATAATAGAGTAAAAGTAAACTGATTATAAATATAACATTCAGCAACTTGAACTAATATTGGAACTTAATTAGTAGTACGTTAAATTACATTTGAAAATAAAATATAAACATCGTAAGCAACTCAGTGAGTCCCTTAAACTGATTTTATCCATCAAGTTAAAAGGTTTTCATTAAAAGTAAATATTTCCTTAATTCAATTGGATTTAAATAAAATGATGGTTAAAGAATTTACGTGACTCACGGGTTTAACTTAGATCAAGTCCTCGATTAAAAATTAAAGCAGCTTGTGTAGCAATAAAATAAATTTTGATAAAACTCTCACAACCCTGGTGTAAAAGGAAAGTAAAACTTAGAGTTAATAAGTCAAACGTTGGAAATAGTTTATTAAAATTGATTAACCTATCTATTGATTAACCTAAGTTAACGATAAGGAAAAACCCTAAGGTAATTAGTAAGGAAAACTCAGGATGATCGATCGGAAAATTTGATCCAATAAATTTCGAGAAAATTAAACTAATCTTCACTAAATAATAAAGTAATCCACCAATAAAAATCAAAATAGATTAGGGGAAAGTAAGATGAATTCACGTTTTAAACTAAGATGTTGGCTGAATTAATGAAATACTCCATTAGTCAAACGTTTAGTAGTTTAAGTTAAAGAATTAAAACGATGCAATCTGTTTATACTTCTAACTGAAATAATAACAATACCTTTTCAATCTCCACATAAATGAGATACAAATATCACCAAACCCAAACATTGATGAATTCCAGCACGAAGTGATCCAATAAAAATGAAAAGTTTTTAAAATCAACAATAAAACGGAGAACATTTATTGCATTGAACTAAAGAAAATTTTTCCAACCATTAAATCGACCGACTAATGCAATATTATAGTTTTATAATTCCTTGACTTCATTCTAGCCAACCACCGATATGAATTCCAACTGTTAATTTTCACAATACGATCTGATTTATGAGTAACATCGAGAACCATCAACGATCGACCCCATCCGAATAATTGTCGCAAGCAACTCTCCACACAGCGTAGCTCCTCAAAACCATAGACAATAAACTAATCAGTAAGAAAATAAATCAGATTACCTAACCACAAATCCCCGATAGGACAGTACCGACCATGACAACTTGAGTACCACCCAACAGAAATGAACGCACAAAACTAGATCCACGATAATTCCAACGTCAACTGTTAGAGAAACAGACAAAGTGAATTTCGAATAGTAGATTTGTATATTTGAATCGCGATGAACCATCAATAATTAAAGCACGAACGGATATCGTGACCGGATAAGAGTCAACAGTTTCCAACGCATCCGATTCGGCACATCCGTTTCGACAATTAACCATCACGAGAGATACTGAAATATATAAACAAACATTTCCGCTGGAGTAACAATTAAACGAGTCAAATACTGATGGATACCCATTAATAATTACGATAACTGTTGGTAATTACGATAACTATTAATAATTACGATAACGCATATAACAGACGCGAGTAGATTTTCACCCCAACAGCAGTAATGTTAAGTGAACAATCTTGATCTCAAATAACTAGGTCACATAGACAGATATTCTTCCACATATACATCTGGTCCGGTTCAACCCAACCTAACTAGCTCAGACAATTTGCAATCTATAGACATACATTACATATTCTGTCCCCATAACCTTTCTTCAGCATAGAGAAACTATAGAAATCACCAGAACACAAACCCATACATCTCATCGCCATAATTCTTACAATTCCAGCTCGGCTATCAAGTTCACTGAACGCTAACTTAACCAGTCAATGTACCCCCTAAAATTAACTGATGATTTAAGGTTGTATGAACTTAAGATTGTTGATTTAATGTCCCTATAAATTAGTGAGAGAATATATTACATTTCAGAAGAATTCATGTTGCCAAATTTGATTTCAAAACAAGAGGCCGATGAATGGCGCCGAGCCTGGAAACGAGCGCGCCCATCGATGACTCTCGATGAGCCACGCCCGAAGCGATCGTGCCCGTCTCTATGGCAAATACTAGGCAGAGGAGATGACCCACACCGACCAGAGGAGGAACAGTACCCTGCCGAGGAGATTGTTGACCATGCTCGAAGCCTGCTGGCTCAGTGGGAGAAGATCCAAGAAGAGGTCGACCTACAGGTTGTGAAGGCGAGAATGTACCTCGCCAACGTTGAAGAGGACATCCTCGTCGGGCGCATCGCGGAGACGTACCCGGCACGACCGGCACGCAACCTCCGACGACCAGTGCCCATTATTCCCGGTTATCCGCCGGAAGAGGGAGTCAGGAAATTTCTCGAAGAGTCATGAACCTCCAGATACAATCATAACTATCATTTGTAGTCTAGTGATGTTGATAATGATAAATTATAATGAATTGTCATCTTAGAATTTTGTTTTAAATGAGATTTCCGCTATAATCATGTTTGCAATAATTAGAGTTCTCCTTATTAGACAAAATTGATATTTTTTCTTTATAGAAATGTCGGCCCTGAAACTGATGCAAAATGAGATAGCCCGCGCTAGGCAGGCAAACGCGGAGCTACTCAGCCAGGTACTGCAGTTAACTCGCGAAGTGCAACAGGTCAAGGCGACCTGTTTAGACCCCAAACGGACGAAGATACTCTACCAACGACTCACCGCAGCTCAAAAAGGCTGGGCCGAAGAACGCCAGCTCAATCGGAGTCTGCGCACACAGATCAGGGGCTTAGAAGTTGCCCTAGCAGCCTGTCGGGAAGGGGAAGCGGTAACGTATCCGCTCATCTTCGCCCCTTCCCAACTACCGAGTCAACGCGTCGTTGATGAAGCCACACCAAGCTCAAAGTCGACAGCCACTCAACCAACCATCCGCCGGCCGGGACGCAAGGAACGGGCCCGACGCCGAGCCGCACAAGCGTCAAGTCGATCAACTTAACTTATTATTGATATGCATGTCCTTTGTTCATTAAATAAATCATCTCTCATGTATTCAGTCATAGTGGGGTAGACTCGAAACCACCTACATCAATCAGTCTAAATTTAATTCGCATTTCCACGTAGGGGACCGAGCAAAGCGAGCATAGGTCTTCTATCGACAGCTCGTGAACCCGAGGATTGTCCGAGCAACTATAGTACTAGCATATGGTACTCAATTTTTGCGGGCATTCCACCACTTGAACACATTACCAACGTTGCCTAGCAACGGGTGCCAAGTGGCGATCAGCAACATTTTGTATGGCGTTACTAGGGTCACCCGAACGATAAGCAAGATATGAAACCCTGTAACCCACCAAAGGTAACATGGTCAGATCCAGCAAAAACGAGAGCTGTCTACCACCGACTCACCGCGGCACAGAAAGGCTGGGCAGAGGAGCGGCAGCTCAATCAGAGCCTGCGCACTCAAATCCGGGGACTCGAAGTCGCCTTAGCCGTCTGCCGGGAGGGGGAAGCGGTAACATATCCGCTCGTCTTCGCCCCATCCCAGGTGCCGCAGAAAAATACCCAATCAGCGGAGCAAATCATCACTCCAGCAAATTATCGTCGGCCGGGCCGTAAAGAACGTGCTCGTCGTCGAGCAACCCAGCTTAAAACTCCCTAACTCATAAATGCCATGTGTATTATTGATTTAAATAGAATAGTCGTATTCTTAATCAATTTGTTCATTAGATATATTTGTATGCCAGCGTTAGTATAAATATTCACATCACGTCACCGAACATTCGTTTCATCTTTCCGCGGGCAAATAAGAACCTAAACTTGAATAGGTACAAGGGACAGAGCAAAGCGAGCACAGGTCTTCTATCGACAGCTCGTGAACCCGAGGATTGTCCGAGCAATTATAGTATTAGCCATAACACTCACTCTTTGCGGGCAATCCCCCACTTGAACACATTACCAACGTTGCCTAGCAACGGGTGCCAAGTGGCGATTAGTATCATTTTGTATGGCGTTACTAGGGCAACCACGAAGATAAGCAAATAACGAAACCCTGTAACCCACCACATGTATGAATATAATGCATTTTGTGATTATCAATATAATCCTCAAACTTCTCCAAATGATGCCTTACCGGATTGTCCTAGTGTATTTTATGCTAAATCCAGTGTATTTTTATATATGTAGAATTTACTCGTATGTATCTTAATGGAAAAAATTTTCTAAGTAAAAATTTTTTGAAAATTTTTAAGATGATCATCCGGTGTATTTTTAAGACGATCATCCGGTGTATTTTTAGATGATCATCCGGTGTATTTTTTGAGACGATCATCCGGTGTTTAATTGATTCGAATTCATACAATGTAGGAGAATTATCAAAATCGATTAGTTGATTCAGCGATGATGTTGAAGATTTGTAGAGCAATTTTGAAGAGGAAGTCTCCGTCGTTCTAGAATAAGTGTTGCACCACCAAGAAGAACAAAAGGTAAAGCTTTGATCCAGTTAAATTTATAAGAAAATATTCCAAGAGAGGTCTTTAAAGTTCAGTGAAATCTTTCAATCATTATTTTTGTCTGAGGGTGATAGGCAGTTGATCAAAAATGTTTGATACCAAGTTTTTCGGTTAATTGTTGGAACAATTTTGACTCAAATTGAGTTCTTCTGTCGGTTATTATTGATTCTGGAACCCAATATATGGAAATCCATTGTTGTAGAATGGCATTTGCACAATTTCAACAGAAATGCTTTATAATTGAACCACTTCAAACCAACGCGTTTTTTGGTCAATCATGTTTTATAGGTAAGAGAAACCATTGTCAGTAGGTTAAGGACCGAAAAGATCGATATGTAGAGTTTCAACCTTATTTCCAATTGGGTAATAAATTTTAGGTGGTTTGGTATGTCTAGTGTTCTTGTGCTGTTGACATCCGATACACTGACTAACCCATAGTTTAACCTCATGTCTCATTGCTGGCCAAGTCGCCTGAGAGTGTAACAGATTGAAAGCAGCTGAAGAACCTAGGTGGTGTAAATAGTGAATGGCAAGAAAAGCTGATTTACGTAAAGATTCGTGGAAAATTGGTCTTAGTACATCGAATGAAGACGAATCAAAATGTATATCATCTACTATTTATAGTTTATCACCGAAAGCAGCTAGATCTTTTGTTGAAGAATGGTTGTCGCGAAGGTCTAATGTGGAAAAGATTGGATCTGGAAAGATAACATTAGTGCTACGTGAAAAGCAATCCGCAATAATATTTTCTCGCCAGAAAGTTCGGAAATGTAACTAATTTGCCTCTGCTGTCGTGGAGAAGGGTCGTTCATCCCTAAAAGGTAAGTTAAAGGCTGTAGTCTGTTTAGATAACAAAAGAACGGCTTTCAAGCAGATGTTTAAAATGTTTAATTGAAAGGAAAATGCCAGGGAGTTCTCGATCAAAGGCAGAATACTTCTGTTGCGTCCATGGCAAGGTAAATCGGCGTTTGGAAATTGGAGAGTCCGAATGGTAGAAAGGGCTGGATAAAGTACAAATCGGATCCCAATTTATGATGGAATTTGTAACTGGAATGCACGCCAGTGATTAGCTGAAGGAAACATTTGGTCTGACTGTGGCAATAAATGTTGCAATTGCAATGCGTATTTGCCGCCGCCATGAGTTTGCCGGAATGAGATTGGCACAGATTGAGAGCAACTGAGCTTGCTATGCTTAACATCAACTGTGAGGTGACAAGAAGCAAGAGCATTTGAAATGGCCTATTCTAACCTCAGAAAGGTCCTGAATGTTGGCTTAACCGTCAATATTGCGTCACGAGGGGGAGGGCGAGTTCTCCAGCATGCTGCTGACAGTCTGGCTTTGATTCGTCTTGAGATCGCCGTCAAAAACCATTCAAAATCATCACAGCGGAAAACGCGTCAAATTTTGCCTGGACAAAAATGAACAAAACGAAAACCGCATTGAAATGCTGAGCAATATCCAACGGAGGAAATCAGATTCTCCAGCGGCGGAGAAATCCAGTTATAAATCCGGGCAAATGCTTGCAAAATCCTACCGAAGCCATCACAAAATGCAATTGATTATATTTAATGATTTTAATAATAATAATAATCAATTGAATTATTTATTAATCAAGCCAATTAAACATTTATTTTATATTTTATTACATAAATTATTCCATTTGAGCGCCAGTTTTATTTCCATGTGATTTCAATTGAGCGTTTCTGTTGATTTTGCCCGTAATTTCTCCTCGCTCTGCTAATGTCAAATCGACATGCTTGCTAGGGCGGCTTGCGCGCCATTCTAAATCATCAGAATTACATGTAAATCTCCCTACAAGCAAATGCGGTAACTTGATAGGAAATCTCTGAGCGGCTCTTGATAATAATTCATATTCATTAGTGGAAATGCTTCCATCACATGCTGTGGCATAATAGTTTTCTTTCCCTCTTTCTTCGATGTCAGTTGAGAATTGTGAGATAAATATAAAATGAATGCAACAACTGCATTGTTAATGACATTAATCGCTTCTTTGCTAATTAGAAATTTTCCATCAGTCTTTATTAGTATCAATTATTTGAATAATAGAAAGAAAACTTTACGCAGTTTTTGAAGATGGCTTTCAACTGTGATTTCGGTAGCGATAAGTCGAAACTTTCCTCCATTTTATAATAAAACTTTTGGGAACTTTTATCAATCAACTAATGCCAATTTTTAATTTACAAAATTAATTATCGAAAAACTACTTATTCTGAATTTTTAAAAAATAATTAAAGTAAATATATTAAAACAATAAATAATGAATTAAACAATTAATTAAATTATAATTTCTATTTTTAATTCTAATCGTTAACGATTTTATTAAATGATGAAAAGAAAAAAAATTATTAACATTTATTGTAAAAATAGTTATTTTAAAAGTTTTGTTCGGCTGAAGCACAGACAGACATAAGAATTTGTAAAATATACCACATCTATTAACGACTATAAAATATAGTGATAAAGCTATCGATAGAAAATTATAAGGCCAGCATTGGCTCAATCAGTGAAATGAAAGTCCGGAGTAAGATATCGTACATACAGCGTCGATTATAAAAGGAATCAAAAACTTTCATAATGATGGGTTAATGCTGTTTGACATGTTGGGCCAGCACACAAATAGCGTTGAGAATTGTTTAAATGCATCAGTAATACAGCACGAAAACCCAGCACCAAGATAACTTAAAATACAATATACAACATCAACTAAACACTTTAAAATCTGAGAGAATATAAATAAATATAAAATCAAAAACATAAAAATTAAAATAAAATAAATACAAAATGCATCAAGAACCGCACGAAATTTACATAAAAAATAAAATAATAACAAGAAAATTCGACTGTAAAATGACCATTTATATAAAATTAAAAATTAATTAATAAAATGAATAAAAATAAAATATTTTTGGATGAATAAATTTAATTAAAAATGTTAAAAATAAATTACCAATTTAAATTAAGAAATAATTAAAAATTTAATGTAGATAACTAATGTAGATAGATAAATAATTTCAAAGTCGAATTTTATTTAATCGCAGTAAAACTAACACGCAAGGTTAAGGCCAAATTATAGGTATTAATACCGATGTGTTTTCACAAATTTTCAGTCTTATTTTTCGGAGAAAAAATTTCATTACAGAACTGTATAACTGGTTGTATAACTGGATGAGAGCCGTGCATTCAGGCAATTAACACTGGTAAGTGTTTTGCCTGAACACGATCACTCTCAACTGGTGCAATATTATTAATTGATTTTTTTTTCGAAGGGAATTGATGGGTAATTTTTCAATTGAATTTATGGATGACTTTTCAGATCGAATTTATGGATGATTTTTGTTTTTTCAAATTGAATTTATGGATGATTTTTGTTTTTCCAATTGAATTTATGGATGATTTTTCGAATCGAATTTGTGGGTAATTTTTCAATTGAATTTATGGATGATTTTTCAGATCAAATTTATGGATAATTTTGTTTTTCCAATTGAATTTATGGATGATTTTTCAAATCGAATTTATGGATGATTTATCGAATTAAATTTATGGTATTTTCGAAGTAAATTTTATGGAATGGATACAATGAATTTCAAATGTATGTGGCCGATGTAATATTGGTGGGTTACAGGGTTTCGTCATTTGTTTGAATTAACCTGCGGTTGCCCCGTAACGCCATACAAAATGATGCTAACTGCCACTTGGCACCCGTTGCTAGGCAACGTTGGTAATGTGTTCAAGTGGTGGATTATCCGCAAAAATTGAGTATTATCACTAGTACTGTAATTGCTCGGAAAATCCTCGGGTTCACTAGCTGTCGATAGAAGACCTGTGCTCGCTTTAAAATTATTCGGTCCCTGTACGTTTTAGTTTCTATTGTTTATCTATTTATTTTACCGACATCAGTTTAACGAAGAAATAGGTGGTACTGCTTTTTAACCCTCCGACGATGTTCCTTCAAACCTCAAGATGATATAAAGATAATAAGACGTATACGGAAACCACAACGTATATAAATGATGTTTTATTTATCTATGAAACACATGCATTAAACGATTTCTGACGGATTAGAAGATCGAGCGGCTCGACGCTTAGCCCGCTCCTTACGCCCAGGTCCACGACTGGCTGTTGACGGGGCGATTGGAGTAGTTAAGGTTGCAGATGATGTGGAGTTCGCCTCGCGGCAGGCCAACTGAGCAGGGGCGAAAACCAGAGGGTAGGTCACCGCTGCCCCTCCTGAAAAGCGGATAACGCTACCTCCAGCCCCCTGATTTGAGTTTTTAGGCCCTGTACCAACTGTTTGTCTTCTGCCCACCCTTTCTGGGCCGCGGTTAATTTTTGGTACAGTCGTTTGATTCTCGTGGGCTCGATCCATGTCGTTTTGATTTGCTGTGTTTCTCGAACTAATTGAACGAGTTGGTCATGGAGTTTCTTATTGGCCTGTCTCGCCTGAGTTAGTTCATTTTGGAGCAACTTCACAGGGTCCATTTTCTAAAAATAGTAAGGGTTGAATTTCATGACGACTATTATAATGATAAGTATTTTTTAAACATATTTATGAAATGGAAACTACAATAAGAATAAAAGAAAAGAAAGAAATTTTTTTTTTCTGATCTATAATACCAATATTATAACAAGAGGTTCAAATCATGGTTACGATGATCAATCATCTGCGAAGAATCGCTTGATCCCTTCTTCTGGAGAATAACCAGGGATCACAAACACTGGCCTTTTGAGGTTCCGGACTGGTCTCGGTGAAGGTGGGTATCTACTGGCCAGACGTCCTGCCACCAGGTCATCTTTGACGTTGGCCAAATATTCCGTTGCTCGTGCTACATCTGCCTCGACTTGACGTTGATGTTGGAGGAGGCCCTCCAGGAGCTCTTGGGCCTGGGTCAGGATGTCCTGAGATGGTTTTGGCTCGTCAGACGGCTTCTGGAACTGCTGCATGAATTCCTCCGGTGATATGTCTTCTGGTTGGTCGTCTTCAGGCACGTCAGGGTATCGCTCTTGATACACCCGCTTCCATGCCTGCCTCCATTGTTCCACGACATGAGCAGGGAGTTCAATCATAGCTCCGGTTTGATCTAAATGGAAAAATTGATGACATTAGTAATTATTGCTCAGCATCTCTCTAGCCAATTTTTAATTGGGGCGGTGATCCGGTAATTTATAAGATTGTAACATTTCTCGTCATTCAAGAAAAAACTGGAGTTAACTCTCTTTCAAGGGTACTAGAACTCACGGAACTCGAGGTTGACGGGTTTGACTGGTTGGTCTTGCGATGGATTTTGAAAAATTTCGGGGCGACGATACTTCAAAGCTACTGGGTACTCGTTCTCACACCATAAGGGTCGGTTCAAGCATTCTTTATGGATGTTAACGAAAAAAAAAATAAAAAAATGCAAATCCTTTGTAACTTTACCTATTTTTGATCACAAGTGGTTTATTTATTCCTAGCATTAAGATTGGTATATGTTTAAAATGTTCAACTGGATGTATTTTAAATATTAATATACGATAATTGAAGAAATAATCCATTACGACCACCTTGTAAAATATTCTTTGGATATTTATGAACTTTGAATAGAACAAGCTTAAATTGATTAACTTTTAGGGAACGATAATTTGATAATTAAACATTCATGTATTTTAACTAAAATAATTTCAACAGTTACCATTTAATTATTTGAAAACAAATTAGTTTCGGAAGTCACAACATTCACATTTAGTGTCTGATCCATTGACCCATTAAACCTGGGTAATTATTCGAGATATTCGTTTCTCCAAAAAAAAAAAAAATCTTAGACAATTTTTTAATACGACCAAGACGGAATTTTTGTTTAATAATTTTCTACTTAAATATTGGCGACACTGCTGTCCTATTGGGTTGGCGAAAAATGCATAGCCACAATTGATTTGTCGAGCCTAATGATGAAACGACAGGGTTTTTGGGAGTTCGTCGGGTGTGAGAACACTAGGATTAGTAAATAGATATGACTTATTGATTCGCGGCCGTCAATCTGGAGAGTTTATTTACTAATGCTATGGAGTTGTTTCTGGATGATTCCTGTGGCTCAAATATGAATATTACTCTGTTATAGACTTTAATTGAAAATTTACTTGAAGGAACCTCTATAACGTTCGGAGATCGCAACTCTAAGTCCTCGTCCGAAATGTTCGGTGAATACATGATTTGATAACGAAAATGATGTATAGTCTATTGTCAACGTTAATTATAAAGAAAATATACAGTTGAAATTCGGACAGGCAGGAAGTGCATGCCACTTATAACTCGGCTATGGTAGCGGATGTTTATCTCGCCGGAAAAGTCGACAAGTGAGAGTGTTTATTTTCAACTGGTAATCACAACATTCATTTCAGGTGAATGAACTTTTCAAATCGTGCGATTGTGGACTATCCGGTGAGTTTCATAGATCAATGTTTGTTATAATGAACTTCATAGACTACAGTGATTTTAGGAATTCGGACTACTCTATTATATCTCGGGATTTTTGGTCAATGAATTTTCTTACGGATGATCAATAGTTTGTTAGAAAGTTGCAATTGGGTCATTCGGTAATTTATCGTATTCAATTACTTTATTTTAGTACACATTTTAAGGGATTTTCTTCGTCGCAAAATTTTCTCGTGGGATTTATTCATCTCATTCTCATGCTTAATATTGGAAATTTATTCAACTTCTGCTGGAATTTCACTGTGAATAACCAGTTAACCTGCTTATCACCTGGATTTCGTTTGCTTTATTTTATGATAACTTCTAGTAAGCGAGTGTTTTAATTTACCGAAATAAATTTTATATGATCTTTCATTTTTTTTTTAATATGTTAAAGTAATCGGTTTATCATATCTATGCGAATTAATAATGAGTTTCCAGTTATGATTCCTTTAGAGATGAAAGCAACCATAGGGTCGTTCGACGTTAAATGAGGTGGTTGGAGTTCTAATTTCAAAATTAACTCCATTTTGGGTTGATTTATTGTAAATCGCGGAATTTAGGTTAATTAGTTTAAATCTACCGTTATATTAAAGTAAATTTTGCTGATTAAATCAATGAGGTACCTTAATTTGGCTTAATATTTGTCTTAATTACTGGGTTCTAATCGATGATAGTTTACTCAAAATCCATTTAGGGGTCATCAATAATTTGTAATAAATTAATTTAATGGATTACGTAATTTTACTCAATAGAAGCTCTACTCTTATTTACAAGGATTTAATGAATTACTTAATCTTTCTAAATCGATAACTACTTTAATTAAATCAAGGAATTACGTATTAAACGATCACTACTAATTTATACGAATTGCAAATTTAATTTATTTCAAAGTTTTAATCTAAATTAGTTATAACAACGATTTCCATTCAATTTATTCCCCGTACCATTCCCCTTTAATAAGCCTTAAGCGCATATTGTGTTTACATTATATTTACTGAGTGCCCACTGGACTACTCGGTGTGATGATTTTGAGCCGTGTGTGAGATAATTTAGGTCGATTTTATAGAAATGAGAAACAAGGAAGCAGCCAATAGACTTCTTCCTTATTCCTTATTTCTTCTATACGGGATAATATTGACGTTCCAACCTTGCGTTCCGCACGCCGGGTCTTCACGGGCACAGATCATTGGCGATATTCCACGCACTTACACGAATCTGAATTGTGTGTAGAATTTATTTACTTGCGATAGGTGTTGGCTGTGGGCCGGAAAAATTTCGACAAAATTAAGTTTATGAAAACAAAATTGTAAACATCATAAATATATATTAATATTAATTAAAGATAAAATACAGAATTACTTGACCCATTCAATCAAAATTTCATAAAAATACATCTTCCCCCACGCCAACATCCAAGCAGAGCTCTACCGAGGTTGCGCGGATGTGACGTGGAGAAAGAGTTCCAAATAAATCAAATTCTCACTTAAGAATAATAGATTTTTAATCAAAATTCTAAATAATTTGAAAAAACAGTCTTCGTTTTATCAATGGGGTCGTTTTAATGTGAAAATGGATCAGTATTTATACCTATTTTCTGTCCCTAACCTCGCATGTTAAATTTGATGCAGTAAAACAAAATTCGACCTTGTTATTTTCTAGTGAATTCTATTCTTTAATTTTATTATTTTTGATTTATTTTAATAATTTTCCATTTAGAATTTTTATTGAATTATTACTAATTCAAATTTTTTGATTTAAGTTCCATTTTCATGAACTTTTATTAATTTTTTCAATTTTGTCGAATTTGTTGTGTTTTCTTGTTATGTTTGTGTTAGTATCGTGCGAATCTTGGTGCGTTTTGTTATTATTTTAATTTATTTTTATGTTTATTATTTTATATTTAATTCTCTTTTTTCTTATATTTGATAGGGTTTAATTGATGTTTCAATAGGTTTATTTAAATTTGCATGTTATATTTGCGTGTGTGTTACTGATCCATTTAAACATTCCTCAAGGCCGTTTACGTTCTGGCTCAACAATATGCTGAATAAATATTTTCTATCTATAGCCTTAGTGCATCGAAACTTTTATTCCAAATGCTATGGTAAAATATTATTTGTTATTCCTTCTCCGGCCCACAGCCAAAGACACATCACAAGTTAATAAAATCATATACAGTATTCAGATTCGTGTAAGTGCGTGGAATACCGCCGATGATCTGTGCCCGTGAAGGCTCCGGCGTGCGGAACGCAGGAGTTAAAACGTCAATATTATCCGTACATAGGGGAAATTGGAGGGTAAATGAGTAGTCCATTGGCTGCTCCTTCATCATCCGTTTCCTGTAAAATTGACATAAATTTTTAACAACAATCGGCTCAAAATCTCTAACACCGAGTAGTTTAGTGGGCACTCATTAACTATGAAATGAACATAAATAGATCTTAAGGACAAAAAGAGGGAATGGGTAGCGGGAAAAATTGCAAAATCATTGCAACAGTTAAAATGAACAGCCATCGGAAAAAGATTAATCCGAACGACCAAAATCATGAAAAATAATGTTTTTAAATAAGAATTAAATAAACTAATTTGAGTTGAGGCGGAAAATATGGGCGGGACGCTGCTCAAATGTTCCGAACTAATTCAAATACTTAACAAAAATAGTAATGTAAAAATGGGACGTGTAAAATAAGGGCGGAAAGCTGCTAAAATTTTCGAATTTACAAAAACACTTTATCAAAAACCGAAAGATACAGAAGGATTACAACTAAATTTTTATATAAGAAAAATATTTCTTAAAGCTGAGGAATAAGGACGAATCCCTACACAAAAATTTGTTAATAATATTGATATAATTTTAATAATAATAACAATAATAATAATAATAATAATAATAATAATAATTATAATAATAATAATAATAATAATAATAATAATAATAATAATAATAATCATGGTATTTGTAGTAATGATGATAATAATTATGATAATAATAATAGTAGTAATAATCATAGTAGTAATAACAATAAATATAATGGTAGTTATAGTAATAAAAATAATAATAAAGGTAATATATATAATGGTAACAATGATAATGCTAGTAATAATAATAGGGAACATTGTAGTTATGATAGGGATAAGAGTAAGAGAGCTAGTGTGTGAATACTTAACATAACCAAGGGTGTACCGACCAAAGAATAATCTTCGACATGGACAACGATAAGAAGGACTATGGGAATGGACATAAAGATAGATGATATGAGAGTATAGGTTTACATTTGAAAGAGATAGGAGAATAATGGGACCTAAGAATCAAAAGCGAGCACAGGTCTTCTATTGACAGCTCGTTGGACCCAGAGATCGTTCGGTCAATTATAGCATTAGCAATAACGCTCACTTTTTGCTGACGATCTACCCACTCGAACACAGTTCCAACGTTGCTTAGCAACGGGTGCCGAGTGGTAAGCGAAGGAAATATTTGTATGGGGTTGTCTGGGTAACAACCATATAGTTTCAAAATATCAACACCCAGAAACCCACCATACAAATTTGGGGGCTCAGCCGGGATTGAAATGATTTTCTTGTACAAACAAAGGAGAGGGGACATGACACAGAACTATCTTTTCAAATAGAAATGTCGGGACGACATTTTGCCGAACCCCGGAGAGATGAAATATGTGTAACTTAAAAATGTAAAGATCGATTGTGAAGATCGATGATAAATTGTAAAGATCGATGAAAAACGAACGACCTGACTACAAATTAAGAGAATAAGTAATAGACGACTAGCCCACCATACAAATTTGGGGGCTCAGCTGGGATGAAAGTGGTTTTCTTGGTAAAATCAAACGACACGAAAAATTAACAGGAAGCAAAAGCCAATTGAAAAGAGGAAATAACAAATACTTTGTTGGAACACCCTCAGCCGGGAATAAAAATCATTTCTTAGCAAGACAACCAGAAGAAACCAGAGTAAGAATCTTTTTATTAAACAGAAATGTCGGAACGACATTTTTTCGGACCACGGAGAGAGGATGAACTAAAGAATGGAACTTAACAACAAACGAAAGAAAATGATCTACTTATTGACGATGAGAAAACAGTTCGATGATATTATGTAGAGAACGATGAGCTGAGTAAAAATGCCAATTGAACTATGGTTGTATTTTCTAAAGGTTCGAAGCTAAAAGGGGTCAAACCTTGGCCAAAAATTTTATTTTTGATATGTTGTACAGGACGGCGAGTTGAGTTTTATTGTCAATGGAACTATAGTCGTATCTTATCGAACTTCAAAGGTGTAAAGGGTCAAACCTTGACCAAAAATATAATTTTTGATATGTTGTAGAGAAGAATGAGCTTAATAAAATTGCCAATAGAACCATGGTCATATCTTCTAAAGGTTCGAAGCTAAAAAGGCTCAAACTTTGGTCAAAAAAAATTATTTTTAATATGTTGTACAGAACGATGAAATGGCAAAAGTGGTGATAAAATTAGGATCTTCCGACCTTTGGATAAAAAGTTATTAAGGGTCAAACCTTCAAAAATTCTAATTTTTGATATGTTGTAGAGCTTGAGAAGCTGAGCAATATTTATTATAGAAGTATGGCAGTCTGACTTCTGGGTCAAAAGTTATAAAGAGTCAAAACCTTGGTCAAAATATTTAATTTTTGATATGTTGTAGAGCCTGAGAAGCTGAGCAATATTTACTATAGAAGTATGGCAGTCTGACTTCTGGGTCAAAAGTTATAAAGGGTCAAAACCTTGGTCAAAATTTTTAATTTTTGATATGTTGTAGAGCCTGAGAAGCTGAGCAATATTTATTATAGAAGTATGGCAGTCTGACTTCTGGGTCAAAAGTTATAAAGGGTCAAAACCTTGGTCAAAATTTTTAATCTTTGATATGTTGTAGAGATCGACGAAACAAGCAAAATTGCCAATAGAACTTTAGTCATCAAATCTTTAGATAAAAAGTTATAAAGGGTCACAACTTTGGCAAAAATTTTTAATTTTTGATATATTGTGTAGAATAATAAGACGATCAAAAATTACCATAGAACTATCATCATGTGAACTTTTGATAAAAAGTTACAATGGGTCAAAACCTTCGAATACTCTAGAATTCAGAGAATTGTGAAGAAATTAAAAATTTTGAAAGTGAATTGTAAATATTTTTGTAAATCAGTGGAGACAAAGTGTTTTAATCAATAAAGTTTATATCGTTTGGAGTTCGTTACTGGTGTTTAAAGCACGTTTGGAGTCAGATCGACAATAATTTCTATCCGAAGTCACCAACAACCCCAACAATTTGGAAACAAAACAACAGTTCAAAAAACTCATAAATGACGAGTATTGTAATAAGAGAGGAAAATATCAATATATGTAAATAAGTTAAAATATTAGATACACAAAAATTTCAAAAATGAAACGATTCAACAGGAAAGTGGGGATAAAATTATTAATATTTGTAGAGTAGGAATCAAAGAAACAGGAAACTATAAATTAAAATAAAATTATGGGTAGGTTGTATAAATCAATGGAATCATCGTGTAAATATCATCCAAAAAACCGTAGAAGTAGTAATAAAAATATAAAAAATAGATAAATAAATAAAAATTAAAATAATAAAAACAGGGAAAAGGTGGAAATCACGAGGGTTAAAGTGATTAGAAATAGGGGAAACCACAAAAATGCGCGTCGTCTAAGAGTTCGTAAAAAATTGGAAAACTAGAAATTACTGGATTAAAATTGTTTGAAATAAGACGTGATCACCAAGTCAGTTAAAATAATTCTAAACGTAATAAACGATTAATTGAAAGTAATTAAATTAAAGATCAAAATATTAACGGAAAAGGTTGCAACGATTTCGAACCCCTACTCCTATGAGATGAGAAAATTAGCGGAAGTAACGAACAATTGATTGTACGTATTACAAAAGACATGAGGCCAAGTAAAGCCAAATTAGATACTAAACGAGAACAGATAATCGATTAAGTTAGAGAAATTGACGAAAAGATAATCCAGATGATGGAGAAACTTAGGCGTAGATAAAAGGAAATGTTCAGGTGTAAATGAAATGAATAGTAAGAAATGAGCGTAGATGAATAAAATGATGATGCCTGTTATTAATGAAAATAAAGGATTAGAGATAATAATGAATTACGAGAATAATAGTTAGCAACCAGAGGAAAATGATGATTAAAAAAAACGAGTACGATGAGTTGAGATTAATAATAATAATAAATGAGACAACAATAGCAACCGAAAGGTGTAAAACATACGGAAAAAAGCCGAAAACTTCATGAAAGCCGTTAAATAAATTCTGAGTGGACAAGTAAAACACAACTTAAACAGTGAAAGCTGAAAAATCACACATAAGGTACGGTAAAAGTTTCGATGCATCATTTTGTTAGTATATTTTGTAATGTTATTTATATTATATGGAAATAATACTGGAAAGTAAGATTTAAAACCGAGCTATCATAACGATAGTACGCTTATTCCGATGGGGAACCTTGATCAACCCGAGGAGAGGAAGGTAGTAGGATCCGTCGCAAATGTTGGGGAGTTCCTGGCGAGAGATTGATCACCTCTTTGGGGAACAAACCAACGCGATTACTACAATTTTTGAATTGGAAAAGTGAAGGGGAAACCGAAAATAAAAATAAAAATTGAAAAATGCGCATGATTTAGACGTTAAAGGTACCTAAAGATATTCTTTTTTTCCCTAGCTGGTGGTGAGGCACCAGAGGACAGCTACGGACTGTCGTGTTCAGGATGTTATCAGCCAAGGGACTGGTGGCGCTGAACCGTTCGATACAACAACCCGGATACCACACCGAGTATTGAATGAACATTTTTATTGCTGGGCGGAACTCGATACACAACCCGGATCCCACACCAAGTATCGAGGACCAAACGGTAGGTGAGATATGAACTAACCAGTAAATGGTTCATACTCAAAAGGACCTACTAAGGTCAGATAAGGGCGGCCGAATTGAGCCGGGAAATCTGACGGGAGAGCGGGCAGATATTAAATAGTTTTATTGAGAAAATTTTCCGCGCCCATGTTTATCGCTTCCTTTTCTTTTTACTATTCGGGAAATCAAGTAAACCGCTTTTGGAACTTGACTGAACGTCTAGGCATTTCCATACTTTTATATTCTCCGAGGTACACAACCCGGATCCCACACCGAGTACTGAGGGAATGTTTTTTTAGTTTTCCCAGCGAGGAGTTTGGTACAACAACCCGGATCCCACACCGAGTACCAAATATCCGAGTGGCGGTGAGTAAAACGTAACCGGAAAAATGCGCTAGACAAAAGACGCCATGGATTGAGAGTCAGTGTGAGGCCTCAAACATACCCAAAAGTCACTGATGTAACTCAACTCCGATGATTAGAATTAGATGAATATGATGAAAGATAAAATGAATAAGATAGATTAGATTAAAGTTAATAGGAATATGAGTAAGGATAAAACCGATAGAATATGATTATGATTAGATTAAACAGTAAAGACGAAAAACAGTTATGAAATAGGACATAGAAATGAGATATGATTACGATAAGACATTACAGAAAGGATATGATATGATTGAATACTAAAGATGATATATGATTATAGTTAAATAGGATATGATTAGATATTAAAGTTGAGATATGGTTATGATTAAATAAGATATGATTATGATTAGATATAAGAGACCGTAGAGTGCCAGATGAAAAATGATTATGATTAGATATTAGAGGCCATAGAGTGCCAGATGAGAAATGATTATGATTAGATATTAGAGGCCATAGAGTGCCATATGAGATATGATTATGATTAGATATTAAAGGCCACAGAGAGCCAGTTGAAATGAGATTAGAGATTGAAGGCCACAGAATGCCAGTTAGAAATAAGATGACGAAGGCCCCAGAGAGGCAACGGAATGATAAGGTCATAGAGCGACTGAGGATTAAGTAAACGATTTTTAAATCAATGAGACATGGGAAAATAATTTACAGATTGAATGAGAGTATGAGTATAATGATTTTATTATTGTAATATAGATAATTAATGCGACCACATAGATAATTGATAAGACTATATAGATAATTGGTACGAGGATGATAGATAATTGATACGAGACTAATACGAGGATAATTGATACGAGATTAATACGAGGATGATAGATAAGCGATACGAGAAATAGATAATTTAAAATAGATTTAAAATGAAGGGAGATAAATCAAAAGGAAAACGATCACAGCGAATAAAGTTTAAGGAAAAAGACAAGAGGATTGAAATAAAAAGGCCCATAGAGCAACAGCGGATGAAGTTTAAGGAAAAAGACGAGAGTAGTTAAGTAAAAAGGCCATAGCGCATAGAGATTAAGGAATGTTTTTGGATAAACGATAAAGAGATAAAGGAGAATAGTTAACGAGACGATTATTGATATGATGGTGATGATTTATTTGATTAAAATAGTTAATTGATACGACAGGATAGATAATTGATGCGACTATAAGGATAATTTAGACGAAGCAAATAGATACGTGATACGAGTTATAGATAATTTAAAATAAACTTTAAAAAAAAGGATAAAGAAGTTGACGTAGAGAAAAGAATTATGGAAAAGCATTGAGAGTAGTATGATAAATTAATGCGAAAATTTATGTAGAATAATATGTACTAGAGGTAGTATTTATGTTTAGATAATTGACAAGGAATAAAGAGATTGAGTAAACCAAAAGAATAAAGAGATCAAGTAAAAGACGAATAATAGAGCCAATAAACTAGAGATAGAATCAAGAAAACGAGTTACGAGAAACCGGAATCAAGGAAACCATTGAGTAGAGAAACTGAGAATATACCAAAACAAACGGAGAACAAGGATAAAGAAATAGGCCATTTTATTGGAATTCAAAGAGAGTGAAAAGCAGCAACAGATAGAAAACTTAATACAGTAGCGATAGTAGAACCAATGATTACGACAAGATTAGAAAGTTTGGAAACAGAAGCCGAAAAATATGATAAATTAACGGAAAAGCTAACCGATAAAGGAAACAACGTGAAACCACCCGAGCTAGGAATTCCAACTCAGTTGAAAACAAGTACGAGTAAAGAGATGAAAAAACTACGAGAGGAAATTAACCAAGAATTGCCAAGTAAAAACACGGATGAAACAGAAATATATTTGAGAGAATCAACAATGTATGAAATCACACGCGATGAACCAGAAATGAGGAAGCAAGTATCAATACATTCGAGTTTAAAGAGGAATGTACAGGAGATGCATTCAAAAAGAAAATGCAACGAAGAAGATTTAAGTGACAAAAAAGAAACTGGAAATTCGGAAATAAAAACAGTTAGAACAAAAATAGCTGAAACATGGCAAACGGAAATCGTACTGGAAGAGAAAATATTAACCACAATGGAAGAAAGAGTCGAAAGAGAAAATGAGCAAACCGAGTTAAAAGATCGAGTATCAGAACCAATGAAAGTAGTGATGGAGATAACGAGACAAACGAAAGATATTTACCCGCAACCAAATCAATATATTGAAAAACCATTACGAATTTACGATATGCCAGTTAAGAGGATTCAAGACAATAGAGGTAAATTTATAAAGTGTAATAATTATTTCAGGATTAACAACGCGAACTACAATCAAATATGTGATATCTATTCAAAAGAAGGATGCAGAACTGATCGAGGTTATCAACTAAAAAATTGCCAAGGATGTGATAGAATAGTTCGCACAGAAGGAGAAGAAATGATAATCTGTTTTAATTGTAATCAAAGCGGTCATATGTCAAAGAATTGTCGAATGAGAAGAATTCAAAGTCAACAAAAACCAAACCAATTCAAGAAGAATCCACAAAATAACCCAACACAAGAGGTCAGACATTAAAGAGATATGACGATAATGAGGACAACCACAAGATACGAGAGTAGAACCTGTTACAACTGCAACCTAAACGGACATATAGCTGCAAACTGTCCAATAGCGAGAAAATCGAGACAAACGAAGCCGTACAATTATAGTCAAAGTACACAAAGCAACCTAAGACAAGAGATTGAGCAATTAGGAGGTATGATTCAACGAATATCCGCAAACAATCAAAGACAACGAAGTAATACGAGGAGAAACAGGAATGATGTTCGATATTAATGGACCAGAAAATATTCGGAACAGCAACAAATCGAATGGCAGAGATTACAGAGAGAGGAAATCCAAGAAATTCGATAAAGACGGATGAACAGAAATTAAATATCAAGTAGAAGCAATATGTCGAAAATAGTCAATACAAAAGAAATCCACACTGCGGAGCAGTGTGTCGTCAACAGTGAGGAGGATATAACAATAAATAACGAAAATAACGACAATGAAAATGAAGTAATTAAGAAAGACGAAACTCAAGAGGTCAAAATAAAATCAGAGCAAGAATCGAGCAGCGAAGAAAAAAATAAAGATAATTCAAGAGTTCACCGAACGATAGACGACGAAAAAGCAGAAAAAACAGCGATAAAAGATATCGAAAATATCGAAATACGAGGGTACTACTGCAAAAATCGAAAAGAGAACTGATAAGGAAAGCGAAAATAAACATGTTAAAACAATAATGAAAAGGTCAAGAAAGAGGAACTTTAAATAAACGTAGAAAGTAAAATATTGGAGTAAGAAATTTATACAAGCAACAGGAGACAATATAGAAATAGGATTGATGTCAATCGAACAAGAGGTAATAGATATTTTAATGGTTAATAAAATTTCAGAGGGGTGAACTAATCAAAAAGAGAATCCAAAGACAACAAACGAGAAATCTGAATACGCAATACATATCAAAAACAGTCAGTGAATTGATAATTGAGACCAAAGAAGATGTAATAGAAGAACTCAGCAAAATAACGAATGTGGAAAGGAAAATTGCAATGCAGCACGAATATGCACAACAAAACACGACTAGGAAAACCACAACGAACGAAGAAAGTATCTGGACAATCGATACGAAAGTTAACAACGTAAATATCAGAGAATATTGTAAAGCTTGTCAAAAATCGGGACACACAGAGAACGACTACTATCGACATCAAATAAGCCAACTATTCGCGAAGAGAGGACACGTAAATAAATTTTGTCACAAAAGTTGCGGAACATGTTTTAACTGTCTAAAATGGGACATATGACTCAGAATTGTCCAAATAAACAGACTCAGAACCCATCCGGAGCAGTGGGACTAATGAGAGGAAGCAATAGGAAATCAAATGAGATCAATACCAACACCAGAATAAAGCCAGCGAATGATACAAGTGTCGAATCAAGTTACGAACCAGGAAAAGACATGACAACTGGAAGGCAGAAAAACCTATTAGACATGACGAAACAAATTAACGGAGCCGCAAACAGCCAAGAGACAAAAATCAAAATATTATAGTAATCAGGCGAAACAGGAACGAGAATATAACGAAATCTACAATGATAGAATGAATTACCGGAAACAGATGGAAGCAATCATCAAAATAACTAAGGAAATAATGCCGAAATGGACTGGAAACAAGAATATCACCGAGATATTAAAAGGAGTAACAAAGATGATCACGAACTACGCAAAAGGCTCAAAATCAACAGCAGAAATCAGCATCCTAAGGAATCGAATGCCAATATTATTCACAATAATTGACATAGCAGGTAATAAACTACCACACCATGCCATAGAAAGCGAAAACGATGAACGAACGATGGAAATTATCGAGACAATGAACCAAGGTGAACAACATACAAATATCAGAAATGATAAAGGACAAACACCCATGATGATTGCAGTGTCAAGAGATGCGTCAACGAAAATTCTGAAGGAGTTATTAAAAACAGGATCAACTCTAAATGAGAAGGACAATAAAGGAAAAACGATGTTAAATTATATTATGATGTCGCGAGAAACAAGAGCAATAGATTTCGTTACGATAAATGGAATTAAAGAAGACATCGAAGTAATAGGACAAAATTTAAACCCAATTCTTGGAGCAATCGGGAGAGGATACGATAAAGCAGCAGCAAAACTGATCAAGTGGAGAAAAAGAAAATCTGATAACGAAATCATAGGCGTAAACAAATTCGAAAGCAATGAAAATATATTAGTAAAAAGAGCAATAAATTCCGAGTATGGATTACCAAGGACAATAAAAGCCCTGTTAAAGAGAGTAGAAATAAAATTCACGGACAATAAAAGAGAGCCTGAGAGAATAGTGTCCAGAAAAGAAGAATTAGAAACATTGGTAGGAGAATGGCACCGAATACAAGGAAAACCTAGCGGTAAAAAACAAGAAATTGATGACATCAGAAATGGAAGAAAAATGCTAATCAAGATTTATGAAGATATAATCAAAGAAATAAATGCCGAGGACAACAGGATTGAGAAGGCTCGATGTAATAAAAACCAGGACAAAAAGGAAGATGATAACGAAGAGGGAGAAAACCCAGATAGAAATTTAAAAAAAAAGCAAGTTTCAGTAGCCTACCAAGAAATAGGACAACAATCAAAGCCAAATAACGTAGACGATCAGAAAAGATCAAAAGATGAAGAAAACACAGACAAAATCTGTTTGAACCAAATGATGGACTCACAGAAAATTCAAAATCGAGAGAACAAAGCAAGTCAAAATATGAACCAATACCCAAGTATGATATGGACGCAACAACCACCGTCACTAATTTCACCACTCTAGCGGCCAAGTGAGATCGATATATATCAAGTAATTGATGAGAGAGGCGGAGGGATACGCTTTGTGCGTAGACCCTTTGGAGACGATAGAGTAATAAGTAGACAGGAGTGAGTATATTATGTATATAATAGATATGTTTATATAGTAATGTATAAAAGTAGTGTATAAATATTATATGGAATGAATATAATAATATCCGATAATATATAAAAGTAGTATATAAATATTATAGTCGAGGAGCGAAAACAAATTAAAAATCAGACGATGTGACAAAAATAAAGCGGAATGAGAAAGACAAGTGATGCAATATTACGTTAAAATGGAGAAACAAATCAATTAGAAGCTAATCAAATCGGAATCAGAAATTGAAATAAACCGATTAAGAGGTACCGAAGCCATCAAGGAAATCAGAGACAAGAGTAGACTTGGAGAGCAATTTAAAACTTGGAAAATCCAGTACAATCAGATGAGAGACGAAAATCAGGAACAACAAAAACAAAGTCATGATCGGAACAAGATAAAGCAGCAAAACAGTAAAGGAAGTATCAACACGAAACAAAAGCATTGAAGAAATAGATGAAATACCAAGTCAGTCAACAAAAAAGACGAGGGAGAATAATTTAACAAAAACTGAATCAATTAATGCGAAACTGACGAATAACAACAAACAGGTAGATAAATGAAAAACAAAGCTAAACGAAAAAACGACAAAGACAAAGAATTAGAACCAGTAAAGCTCAATATACAAACCTAAATGAATACAAAAAAGGGTGGAAGAGACTATAAAATCAATTCGAGGAATAAAGTAAGAAAAACAACTAACTGCAAGTGAAACTAGATGCAGCCAAACGAGACAAAATGAATATCACGGAATCGTAATTCCAAGCAAGACTGACGTGCAACAGCGGATATGAATAAGGAAAGGATCAGAGAACAAATCAAAACCAACTCAAAAATCAAAACCCAGATCACAAGAAAGACAAATCGAATCAGTAAAGAGATATTACAAAAGACAATACCAATAAACGATAAGACAAAGGATGATGAGACTGAACTACGAAATGCACTCAACCAAAATTGAGTATCGAAGAATCTTGCAAATGGTAGTAAAGGCAAACCAAGAAGATAAGCGATGCAAAAATAAAGTAAATACCAATCACAGAAACGAGAAACCAGACATAATAATAAAGGCAACAGAAATCAAAAGGAAGAGAAACAGAAAGTCAAACCGCTACCTAAAATCAAGAGGAATGATAACGAGTCTTATTAAAATAGCTCGAAATTTGTGAAATGCAAAAGCAGCATGATATTGGCGATGAGGAAGAAGATGGCAGTAATAAAACCATATATACAACCTAGTATCCCTTAGAAAGATGTCGAAATATCCCACAATCAAACAATCGATGCAAAAATTAACTGTAACAAATATGCCGATATATGAGAAACCCAAAGGACACCAATTACAGACGGATCAATTCCTATTATACCCAATGATCAAAGGATTAAAACAAGAAAAACGGATCGTTCAAACCCTCAGAACTCTAGAAAATCAAATCGAAAGTCAATAGAAAAGGAAACACCCATCAAGTAAACAATATTAAAATAATCATGGATGATCTTTAGAAACCCTACAAATTAACAAAAAGAACCGAAAATCGAGAACAAACAGCCAAAATTGATAACTGAAAAGAAGAAACTCAGACCAACCTCAAAGAATCATGAATAATCCCGAACCGATCAATTATCATCAAACAATCGAGACTAGATAATATGATAAAGGGTCAGCTATCCACAGAATCCAATTGAACACCACCCAGTTCAAAATGCAAAGAAAAAAATCAACAAACGAAAGTTAGAATGTCAATTTACAACTCAAAACCCTAAATAAACCAGCAAAAAAGGAGTCTTGAACTAAACATTCTATCTATTCTTCTTATCTGAGATTCACTAAGCCTGCCAATCTTCCAAACAATCGGCATCTAATGAAGTCAATTCCCCAAACTAAACAAAATCTCAAAGCCAAATCGCACAACAGATATCGAATCGTCAAAATATCAGAACCTGCTGAAGAAAGTAATCAATCAGAAACCAAGAAACTCAAGGCATCAGCGAGACGAATACCCAAGTGACAGAATATTGAACTCATGATTAACAATGAACTAATGATTCTTAGACTATTAACTATTCTTTATGTGTGATCATGACCGGATTGTATGTCCTCTTTCACTTCATCTTGGAATCCGTATATTGATGTATACTGTATGATTATTTTTATGCATGTGGGTTTTAAAATCACGACTCTGTAGCTCGTAGACCCAATTGAATGGAAAATGTAAACTCTGCATAGTTCATAGCTTAGATCTTTTAGAAATTGCGGGTCGCAATTTTATGGGCCCCGGAGTGTTTTATGTTGGGCCAGCACACAAAAAGCCTTGAGAATTGTTTAAATGCATCAGTAATACAGCACGAAAACCCAGCACCAAGATCACTTAAAATACAATATACAACATCAACTAAACACTTTAAAATCTGAGAGAATATAAATAAATATAAAATAAAAAACATAAAAATTAAAATAAAATAAATACAAAATGCATCAAGAACCGCACGAAATTTACATAAAAAATAACATAATAACAAGAAAATTCGACTGTAAAATGACAATTTATATAAAATTAAAAATTAATGAATTAAATGAATAAAAATAAAATATTTTTGGATGAATAAATTTAATTAAAAATGTTAAAAATAAATTACCAATTTAAATTAAGAAATAAATAAAAATTTCCTCAAGGCCGTTTACGTTCTGGCTCAACAATATGCTGAATAAATATTTTCTATCTATAGCCTTAGTGCATCGAAACTTTTATTCCAAATGCTATGGTAAAATATTATTTGTTATTCCTTTTCCGGCCCACAGCCAAAGACACATCACAAGTTAATAAAATCATATACAGTATTCAGATTCGTGTAAGTGCGTGGAATACCGCCGATGATCTGTGCCCGTGAAGGCTCCGGCGTGCGGAACGCAGGAGTTAAAACGTCAATATTATCCGTACATAGGGGAAATTGGAGGGTAAATGAGTAGTCCATTGGCTGCTCCTTCATCATCCGTTTCCTGTAAAATTGACATAAATATTTAACAACAATCGGCTCAAAATCTCTAACACCGAGTAGTCCAGTGGGCACTCATTAACTATGAAATGAACATAAATAGATCTTAAGGACAAAAAGAGAGAATGGGTAGCGGGAAAAATTGCGAAATCGTTGCAACAGTTAAAATGAACAGCCATCGGAAAAAGATTAATCCGAACGACCAAAATCATGAAAAATAATGTTTTTAAATAAGAATTAAATAAATTATTTTGAGTTGAAGCGGAAAATATGGGCGGGACGCTGCTCAAATTTTCCGAACTAATTCAAATACTTAACAAAAATAGTAATGTAAAAATGGGACGTGTAAAATAAGGGCGGAAAGCTGCTCAAACTTTCCGAGTCAATGAAAATACTTTGTCGAAAACGGTAGAATAGTGATGAACCGTAAAATAAGGGCGGAACGCTGCTAAAATTTTCGAATTTACAAAAACACTTTATCAAAAACCGAAAGATAAAGAAGGATTACAACTAAATTTTTATATAAGAAAAATATTTCTTAAAGCTGAGGAATAAGGACGAATCCTTACACAAAAATTTGTTAATAATATTGATATAATTTTAATAATAATAACAATAATAATAATAATAATAATAATAATAATAATAATAATAATAATTATAATAATAATAATAATAATAATAATGATAATAATAATAATCATGGTATTTGTAGTAATGATGATAATAATTATGATAATAATAATAGTAGTAATAATCATAGTAGTAATAACAATAAATATAATGGTAGTTATAGTAATAAAAATAATAATAAAGGTAATATATATAATGGTAACAATGATAATGCTAGTAATAATAATAGGGAACATTGTAGTTATGATAGGGATAAGAGTAAGAGAGCTAGTGTGTGAATACTTAACATAACAAAGGGTGTACAGGCCAAAGAATAATCATCAGCATGGACAATAATAAGAAGGACTATGGGAATGGACATAAAGATAGATGATATGAGAGTATAGGTTAACATTTGAAAGAGATAGGAGAATAATGGGATCTAAGAATCAAAAGCGAGCACAGGTCTTCTATTGACAGCTCGTTGGACCCAGAGATCGTTCGGTCAATTATAGCATTAGCAATAATGCTCACTTTTTGCTGACGATCTACCCACTCGAACACAGTTCCAACGTTGCTTAGCAACGGGTGCCGAGTGGTAAGCGAAGGAAATATTTGTATGGGGTTGTCTGGGTAACAACCATATAGTTTCAAAATATCAACACCCAGAAACCCACCGTACAAATTTGGGGGCTCAGCCGGGATTGAAATGCTTTTCTTGTACAAACAAAGGAGAGGGGACATGACACAGAACTATCTTTTCAAATAGAAATGTCGGGACGACATTTTGCCGAACCCCGGAGAGATGAAATATATGTAACTTAAAAATGTAAAGATCGATTGTGAAGATCGATGATAAATTGTAAAGATCGATGAAAAACGAACGACCTGACTACAAATTAAGAGAATAAGTAATAGACGACTAGCCCACCATACAAATTTGGGGGCTCAGCTGGGATGAAAGTGGTTTTCTTGGTAAAATCAAACGACACGAAAAATTAACAGGAAGCAAAAGCCAATTGAAAAGAGGAAATAACAAATACTTTGTTGGAACACCCTCAGCCGGGAATAAAAATCATTTCTTAGCAAGACAACCAGAAGAAACCAGAGTAAGAATCTTTTTATTAAACAGAAATGTCGGAAAGACATTTTTTCGGACCACGGAGAGAGGATGTACTAAAGAATGGAACTTAACAACAAACGAAAGAAAACGATCGACTTATTGACGATGAGAAAACAGTTCGATGATATTATGTAGAGAACGATGAGCTGAGTAAAAATGCCAATTGAACTATGGTTGTATTTTCTAAAGGTTCGAAGCTAAAAGGGGTCAAACCTTGGCCAAAAATTTTATTTTTGATATGTTGTACAGGACGGCGAGTTGAGTTTTATTGTCAATGGAACTATAGTCGTATCTTATCGAACTTCAAAGGTGTAAAGGGTCAAACCTTGACCAAAAATATAATTTTTGATATGTTGTAGAGAAGAATGAGCTTAATAAAATTGTCAATAGAACCATGGTCATATCTTCTAAAGGTTCGAAGCTAAAAAGGCTCAAACTTTGGTCAAAAAACATTATTTTTAATATGTTGTACAGAACGATGAAATGGCAAAAGTGGTGATAAAATTAGGATCTTCCGACCTTTGGATAAAAAGTTATTAAGGGTCAAACCTTCAAAAATTCTAATTTTTGATATGTTGTAGAGCTTGAGAAGCTGAGCAATATTTATTATAGAAGTATGGCAGTCTGACTTCTGGGTCAAAAGTTATAAAGGGTCAAAACCTTGGTCAAAATTTTTAATCTTTGATATGTTGTAGAGATCGACAAAACAAGCAAAATTGCCAATAGAACTTTAGTCATCAAATCTTTAGATAAAAAGTTATAAAGGGTCACAACTTTGGCAAAAAATTTTAATTTTTGATATATTGTGTAGAATAATAAGACGATCAAAAATTACCATAGAACTATCATCATGTGAACTTTTGATAAAAAGTTACAATGGGTCAAAACCTTCGAATACTCTAGAATTCAGAGAATTGTGAAGAAATTAAAAATTTTGAAAGTGAATTGTAAATATTTTTGTAAATCAGTGGAGACAAAAATTTGTTAATAATATTGATATAATTGTAATAATAATAACAATAATAATAATAATAATAATAATTATAATAATAATAATAATAATAATAATAATAATAATAATAATGATTATAATAATAATCATGGTATTTGTAGTAATGATGATAATAATTATGATAATAATAATAGTAGTAATAATCATAGTAGTAATAACAATAAATATAATGGTAGTTATAGTAATAAAAATAATAATAAAGGTAATATATATAATAGTAACAATGATAATGCTAGTAATAATAATAGGGAACATTGTAGTTATGATAGAGATAAGAGTAAGAGAACTAGTGTGTGAATACTTAACATAACCAAAGGTGTACCGACCAAAGAATAATCTTCGACATGGACAACGATAAGAAGGACTTTGGGAATGGACATAAAGATAGATGATATGAGAGTATAGGTTAACATTTGAAAGAGATAGGAGAATAATGGGACCTAAGAATCAAAAGCGAGCACAGGTCTTCTATCGACAGCTCGTTGGACCCAGAGATCGTTCGGTCAATTATAGCATTAGCAATAACGCTCACTTTTTGCTGACGATCTACCCACTCGAACACAGTTCCAACGTTGCTTAGCAGCGGGTGCCGAGTGGTAAGCGAAGGAAATATTTGTATGGGGTTGTCTGGGTAACAACCATATAGTTTCAAAATATCAACACCCAGAAACCCACCAGACATTTGATAATCCAACATTCAAGTTAACTGCCCGCTTGCTTGTTACCCGTTGCTAGGCAACTGTTGAAGTGCAAAAGTGGTTGGTATTCCTCCAAAGGCGAACTTTGTTGCCGAGGATGTTCTGGCACGGACTCACGTAAGGTTCAGCGAGCTGCCATTAGAAGGATCAACTTGTCTGCTTTGTCCCTAACTATATTTCATGCGACCGACTAACTTTCGATTTACCTGTCCATCGTAAGAACCTTACTTATTTAATTTCGATTATTATATATGTTAATCAAAGGAAGTTTAGAAACACATTATATTTCATAAAACCTTTTCACGGTGGATGGTTATTCTTCCCAGTAGTGGGTTTTTGGGTGTATCAAGCTATATGGTTGTTGCCCAAACAACCCCATACAAATATTTTAGCTTACCACTCAGCACCCATTGCTAAGCAACGTTGGAACTGTGTTCAAGTGGGACGATCATCCGCAAAAATGAGCGATATTACTAATGCTATAATTGACCGAACGATCTATGGGTTCAACGAGATGCTGATAGAAGGCATGTGCTCGATTTCGATTTTTAGGTCCCATTATTCTCCTATCCTCTTCAAATGTTGACCTATACTCCCATATCATTTATCTTTATGTTCATTTGCTTAGACATTCTTATCGTTGTCCATGTTGATGATTTTTCTATGACCTGTAAACCCTTCGTTATGTTAAATATCCTCACACTATCTCTTTTACCTTTATCCCTATTATCCCTACTGTGGGGTTATGGTCTTTGACAACCTTGATCACAGATGAAAATTTCTTTCCTATTCCCAGTAGTTACCCGTTTCTAGGCAACGTTGGAAATGTAACCATGGGTTTTGAGGTCGCCAAAGGTGAGCGCCACGCGGGAACTGCTCTGGCCCGACCTCAATCTGGGCCCAACGCACTACCGTTAGAAGGTTTACGTGCGATTTGTCATTTTCGTCCCTTACTGATGATAGACAGTTAGGTTAGTGTCTCTGGCTTGTGATTGATTGACGACCTATGCATGGATTTAATTCAATTCCAATCGAATCAATAAATCAAATATGATATTCAACAAATTTTTATTTGGCAAAACATTTAACACACATCTTACACCTTTGAGTCTTCTACCCGAATGGCTCGTCGTTTGGCCCGTTCTGCTCTACCGAGATGGTGTTTAGCTGGCTTGGCTGCAGGCTTCGAAATGGAATTAGCCTCACGATAAGCTAGTTGGGCTGGGGCAAAAACCAGAGGGTAAGTCACTGCTGCTCCTTCTTGACATGCAGACAGCGCCACCTCCAAGCCCCTGAGTTGAGTCTTCAGACTTTGGTTGAGCTGCTTTTCCTCAGCCCAACCCCTCTGCATCGCGGTTAAGTTTTGGTACAGGTGTTTAGACTTGTTTGGTTCCATCCAAGTACTTTTCGTCAGCTGAACTTCAGCCGTCAGTTGTAAGATTTGTCGGTGGAGATCTTTGATGGTCATTTGGGCCTTTGCCAATTGTTGTTGTAAGATATTGTGGGAATTCATGTCTACAATAAAGGAAAATTAATTTCGCCGATAATAGAAGTTACTCAAATGTACAGCGGGGCTTGTGTCTTATCGCGTCAGATTATAGCTAATACTTTCCATTTTTAGTTAAATCATTTTAAATAATGCTATAACAAGAAATAATCTAACTAAACATTTATTTTGAATGCACATCAGAAAAAAAAATCATGGTAACGAATTAATTGTTCAATGGTGTCGGTCATAACTGGCTCGTGATGGCCCCCGAGCGTATGGATGTTCGCGGTGGACGTTAGGCTCTTCAGTCGCACGTCCTCCTCTTCCGATCCATAATTGGTGCGGGACTACCACGTTGATTGCTTCCATTGGTCTATTCACTCTGGGGTCGTCCAAATTAAACGATGTGTTGTACGGCGGGGCGTACCCTTCCGTACTTGGGATCAATCCGGCCGCGATATCTCGGTTGATCTCATCCAAGTGCTGCTGCGCTTTTCGGATTTGTTGAGCCGTTTGTCTTTGATGTTCTTCCAAACTGACGAGGAGGTGCTCCGCTTGACCTGTTATTTCCCATGCCGGATTTAGGCCGGGTTCCCACTTAATCGCCATGAAAGGAAGGTCCAAGTCCTCTCCAGTTTTTTGATCTTCTCCGCGGAATTCTCTAACCGGTGAGATTGAGAATCCCGCGTCCCACATCGCCTGCCGGCACCGTGCAGCTGAATGTGCCGGAAAGCGAAGTGTGTCCCGGGAGGCGTCAATCCACGAGTCCTCTGGAACGATAAATAATATATTATACGGCTTAACATCAACATTCAGGCATAAGTGATCGGGTTGGCAGTCTAATGTGGGGTCATGCGAGTAGAGTCGACTCATTGTTTTTATGGGTTGCGTATCTTATTCAAAGGAAGAAAAAATTAGTACGGTATAATATCCATGCTTGGGTTAGGGCTATTTGTTTCCTAGTCTAATGCGTCACTTCCTTCCTTAAGGGGAGCGGGGAAGAGATGAACATAGTGGCTGAAACCTATAAACGAACCATATGGACCATCTTACGGTTAGGACCTTACATATTAAGTTAAATTAACACCTAAAAAATTTTCACGTCACGAATTTTACGGGATTTTTCTCCTTTTTTTTTAAACAAAATGAACTCTATTGAATCTTAAAGCGTAAAGTACGATTAACTAACTAAAGACTTTCAAATTTAATCGATCATTTAGCTAATCTTCTTTGAGAAAATCAAACGGCATTATCTAAAATCTATTCAAAATTGGTCTATTCATAGTATAGTTTCGTTGGAAAAACGCAGGATCATGGTCGAAATTATGCTTTAAATTTGTCTGCTCGTTAATAGTACTAAAACGTAAAAACATTATCTAAAATGTATAAAAAATCATTTAGCCATTTCATAGTTCTCTTTGGGAAAACGGAAAACTATTGCCAAAATTACACTCTAAATTTGCTTGTTTACTTTCAAAAAAAACGCAGGTTAAATATTGTCTAAAATATACTTAAAATCCCTTCGTTCAATGTTAGATGTTATCTAAGGATATATTTATGAGCTATTTATTCGCTTTACAGTTCTCTTGGGAAAATACAGATAAAATATTATTTAAAATATATTTAAAATTCATTTACTCAATGTTAAATATTAGTTAAAAATGTATTTGTACATTAATCATTCGTTTTACGGTTTACTTTGAGAAAGCTCAGATCAAATATTATTGGAAAATACGATTAAAATTCATTGATTTAATGTTAAATATTATTTAAAAATATATTGATAAGTTAATTATTAGTTGTATCTTTCTCTTTGAAAAATTACAGATAATATATGATTTAAATTTCATTTTGCTCAAGGTTAAATATTATTGAAAAATATGTTCATAAGTTAGTTATTCGTTCTACAGCTCTCTTTGGGAGAAATACCGATAATGTAAGATTTAAAATATAATTAAATGTATTTGCTCAAGGTAAAATGTTATTTACAATAGATTCATAAATTAATTATTCGTTCTACCTTTCTCTTTGGAAAAATAGAAATTTGATTATTCAAAGCTATCATCCCGGTTTATTTACACATCTTAGTGGTTCCATTCGAGGAAACGCAAATTATTCTCAGAAACAGTATCCCAAAGTCATTTATACCTTCATTGATCGGTAGTTTAGATCAGTATCTTAAGTTTGTCACAACAAGAAAAAAAATCTGATCATTAGTTATCCCAAGTTCGAGTGGATCTCTCGTTAGATTCTACTAATTTTAGCAGCGGTAAATTTTATCATTTCCCAAACTTAGTTCCCTTGGGAGTAAGTATTTTCCATTCATGAATCATCTATATTTAAAGTTTCTAATCATAATTTAGCTTCCAATCGTTTCATAGCATTAGATTTTACTCATTTTCCAAAATATCTGTCAGGAGAAAACCTTTCAAACCTAATAAATCAACGTACTACGTATTTATATTTTATTTTTAATAAAATTCTTACGATACATATTTTTAGAGTAGGTAATTCACATGGATGAGGTGCATTCCGATTGTCATCACTTAGTCTCCTTTTTATGGATGCTACATAGTTCAAGAGTACAGTATAATGGCATGGGTCAATTAACTGCTTATACGGTGCTGGACAGGTGGAGTTCGGTTCTTCGAGTAATAAAGATTGGCGGTCGACAACTACTTCACAACTTAGTGTCATGGCCGATTTTATTGTCGTTGCTCAGTAACTCTTGAAGAATGCTGAAACGGTTCTGGACGATTTGTAGCGTCTAACTCAGGCTCAAGGAAATGTCAAAAGTAGTGGGATACCGGCCCTCTAGCTCACATACCCCCCCGGCAAAAAATTATTTTTTTCTAAGTTTAAAAGTACAAATTTTTTTAGAACAATGACAATGACTCATGCAAAGTCATTTAAACAAAGACCATGACTCATTCAAGGTCATTGGGTGACTCATCAAAATTTTCAAGGTCATTCAAAAGTAGGTCAAGGTCATATTGTTTTTAAACATTTTAAAATTTTAATTTACTACTTATTTTTATAAGTAGTATATATTTTGTAAATTTATTTTATTATTATTATTAATATTATTATTATTAATATTATTATTATTATTATTAATATTATTATTATTATTATTATTATTATTATTATTGTTATTATTACTTATAAAAATTTATTAATACTTATAAAAACTTTAATTATTATTATTAATACTTTTAAAAACTTTTATTATTATTATTATTATTATTAATACTTATAAAAACTTTAATTATTATTATTATTATTATATTTATTACTTATAAAAATTTTATTATTATTATTAATACTTTTAAAAACTTTTATTAATATTATTATTATTATTAATACTTATAAAAACCCTAATTATTATTATTATTATTATTAATATACTTATTACTTATAAAAATTTTATTATTATTATTACTTTTAAAAACTTTTATTAATATAAATACTTATAAATACTTACAAAACTTTTATTATTAATATTATTATTAATTTTATTATTAATAATAATAATATTAATATATAATAAACAAATATATAAAAACAACTACATAAAAACAAAAAATTAATTATAAATACATTAAAATATATATATATATAGTGTTTTTACATTTAAACATCTATAAAGTAATATTTCGCGTTTCGTCACGCGGCGGCTTTTGCATGAAATAATAATAATATTATAAAAATGTAAATTATAAAAAAAAAAATTAAAATTTTAAAAAATTATATCTAAATTTCATAATAAAATGAAAACTATTACAAGTTTTCTAGATAAATAAGATTCCAAATTAACAAAAACAGTTTTTAAAAACATTTATTATTCTGATAACAACACGTCATCAATATCAATGTTATCTTCGTTAAAACCATCGAAAAGCTGTCCATTATCGCTGATTTCGGTAGAGTCATCAAAACTGGGGCTCGAACCACCGAAAAGCGGCTCATCCAAGAAATTAACTTGGTCACTATCTATTGCATCAACCCCAAAATAATGCCCAAATGCGATACTGGTATTTTTCCCCACCCATAATCGCTTATCATCGTTATTGCTCAAAGCGATTTTACTGTTTTTAAATGTGTACAGCTGATGGTTCCGCGTCTCTATCCTACTTTGAGGTAATGTGAAAACTACGTTTTTATTGTAGCAATCCAAATAAGACTGATGTTTGATGTCAGTCCCCAACAACTTAACCCCCTTAGCCCTCATTGTATCAGATTTGCCTAATAAACTATAGCACTTGGGTCTTAAGAAAATCCACTCCTTATACCGGAGACCTTTACTTTCATCTTTAAATTTTCCGATCACGGAATCTAATTTCCTCGAGTATAAAGGATGTGCCTGGTCGTAATTCGATGTATCTAAAAGGCTGTCTCTTATCATTGCCGCCAAAAGAATGTCAAGCTTACAGTGCTTAACCTAAAGAAAAAACGAATCAGTGTCGCCGGCAACGATATTAATATCACAGTTAAATTCTGATCTATATTTTGCCAATTCATTATATTGTAATTGATACATCCGCAGCTTAGACAGGTCTAGTACTGATTGGCCAATGTAGCTAGGCCTGTCTAAACATATAAAATCTTTGTTCAGATGAGTAGCAATCAAATCATCCACTATTTTAATGGACTTTTTGAAAGTCGGTTTTGAAGCATATACAATCATCTTTTCATCTGAATTGCATAGCCTCAAATTCATCCGTTTTTTCAAATTTTCAACGGATTTACCATATAAACTGTTATTAAATAATTTATACAAATCCCTTTGAAGCTCGCACTTTGAGTTTGAGCGTAAATCTGTATTTCTTTGTATATATTCTTTAAAAATAGGTGCTTGTTTAAATTTAATTGCCCTATGAATACACTCTTCTGCACCCAATTCTATATACAGCTTGAGAAGTCTCCAGTGAAGAACATGGTTCTTCTTACTGTAATGCGTGAGCATTAACTTCTCAACTTTTGAATTGGGCGGGCACATTTTTTCCGGAGCAAGCGGAAAGTCATTCAAATACTGATGCACACGCTCAGGGATATTGATGTCAACTTCCATTGTATAACCATACGGAAGGAATTCAATATTCGCATTCACACATTTACTCAGCACATCATTCAGATTATCATGCACCCAAACAAAATCACCATACGGAAGGTTTTGGCTAAGTGCCCAACCATATAAATCATTAATGTCTATATACAAGAGTTCTGTATCTTCAGAACTTGCAACATGATGTTTGTTAACAAATGTTAACCCACCCCGTATTCCACCCTCATAGAAATTAAACATTTCCATGTCCTGCAGAAGTTCTATGGGTTTCTTTAATGTCATGAGAGCGGACGCCCATGACATTCCAGGGATTTCATAAAAATTCAGAGGTTCTAAACCATTGTAAGCAATAGCCTTTGCGCGAAATTGCTGAAAATAGTCTGCAAGGAGGAATACGTCTAATTTTAGGTAAGTTAACATATAGTCTAACATTGTAGTGCAATTTTGCTGTGTCCAAATTAGTTGGGCGGTAGCATATTCATCATCAGATACAGAATCCCAATTTGGAGGTAGTTCGCAAGTCGATTCAAGGACCTCTAGTGATACTGCAAAATCATAAGGAAAGATACCCTTTGCCTTAACTATAAGACCATCAAAAGCAGAACAAGTTAGAGGTAGATCAGTAAGAGTTTTCACAGCCTTGGCTAAAGAGCAATTTACAAATTGCATACTATCTATAAATCTTACAGCCAATTTCTTAATATTTACAATCAAAGATATGAATTTCTAAGTTGTTGTAGGAATGATATTTAATTTCCAAGATGGAAATTCATTCAATCCATACTTTAAAATATGATGAAGGTCATACCCTCTTAAATTATGAAAGACGATAGGTAACTGTTTGCTTATTTTCCTATTTATATTACAGTTACGACAGGCAGCACCAAGATACTGACCTGTAAAATGATCATGGTCCTTAACCTTATTTCTAATAAGTTTTTTACAAAGGTAGCAAGTTCTACATGCGATGAACTGCTGTTCCTCATTAGAAGTAAGATTATTTATCGGTTTTTTACCATGATTTTCATAATATGGTAGGACAATTGTGACAGCAATTTCCTCTACTTTCTTTAAAAATTCCAATACACATTCCAAGCCTATAAAACTGAAATATTGTGTAGTATTTGTGTAGTTATTTATTAATAATAAGCCTGCTGATATCGGCATGTGTATTTGATGATGTTTTACATCTTTAGGCAAAACAGCCTCAAAATCCGCATAAATTACGAATGGTGGGGTAATCATTTTGGAATAATTTTTAAATATTAAGTTTTTATTTTCAAGGAGCGTGTATAGGGTTGTTCCTATTTGATTTTAAGCGCACAAATCAACATGTGCCTTAAAGATTTTATCATAATAAAAACCGTTTAAACAATGGGGACACCATTTTACGCGAATTCTGGTGTCATATTCACTACTAGAATGACAATTCAGCAGTCTATTTAAATTAAAAATGGCGGTTTAATGATAATTATCACCGTCTTTTAATAATAAAAGATTAATCGGGTTACCACCGATAACCTTTGTTCGATGAATTAAGACAAGGTGAGGATGATGAGGTACATAATCAATGTCATTCAATTGTTTAGAAGAGGTGTTGTTATATTCAAAGACATTGATTGCCAAATTTAAATCGCTATTATTTCTCTCAAATTTGGGTATGTTACAGAGTCTCATTGGACAATCTGTAATTGGATCGTAATTCAATTCATCCATAAAAGTAGTGTAAGAAGAAACACGCTCCCTATTCTTTAAAACTATATCACGCTTTAAAATTGATAAAACACTATATATAAAACACGAATGATCTGTGTTTTTAACATTTACAATAGCCTTTTTACCTACTAGAAATTCCGGTGTAGGGATAAAACTATGTCCAGCTAATCGACTTACAGGATAATACGCGGTTAAAATAAAACCGATTTCGCGAATCTTAACTACGCGCCACCCACTTCCTAAATATGTGAATTTTTCGATTTTCTCATTTAACCGACTCACACCATCAGCAAGAAAACTATCGGAAAAGACACTCGCGCTATTTGAAAAGAAATTATCTTTTATTTCCCCATCTTTTTCAAATTGAATGAGAGCTCTAAACTGGACTTTTACAGATCCCATTTTCTTTATTTTATTTTGTAATTTATTTACAAGTTTATCTGTTAATGCGATTTGAACAATGTTTTAATTTTCTAAATCAAATCGAATATTTTTACGGGAACCCCTTAAGTCAACCTCTATTTCAGGTTCATCGTTTATTTCATTATTTACAGAACCCCCTATTTGATTATATTCAGTTTCGTCATCACTAATGATGATTTCTATTTTTTTAATTTTAGCAGGGATACACGACACGATTTTATCAGCAGGTCTTTTTGATTTTTTATTATTTTTTAGTAACAGTTGTATTATTGTTTATGTTTTTAGTAATATTTGTATTATTTGTGTTATTATTATTAATAATAACATTTTTCGCATTAATCATTTGAAATAATGCCTTTTTATTAATTTTAAATTGATTTAAATGGCTAGAGTGTTTCTTATAAAGCTCTAGATATTCAATGTCTTGGGCAGTATCGCATTTAGGGCAAATAAAAAAGTCGATGCCATAGAATCTATGACCGTAGTAACTTTCCATAGTCGTATGGCATTTCGAGTTATGACCAATTCCAGATTGGCAATAGTTTTTATACAATCGACCTGATAAATATGTAATTATTATCAAATGTTTCTTATTATATAAATCATATATGAATCAAATAATAATATATAAATGATGATAATTATGTAAATATTTAAAAAAATTAATATTTGAATTCGTATTATAAATCTGTTATTTCTATTATAAATCTCATGTTTGAATAACATTTCGTAAAATAATTTATAAAAATTAATATTCTTATTATAAATCATATATTCATATTCGTATTATAAATCATATATTTCTATTATAAAAATAAATCAAATATTCCTATTATAAAATAAATCAAATATTTCAATTCATATTTCTATTATAAATCACATGTTTGAATAACATTTCGTAAAATAATTTATAAAAATTAATATTCTTATTATAATCATATATTCATTTTCGTATTATAAATCATATATTTCTATTATAAAAATAAATCACATATTCCTATTATAAAAATAAATCACAAATTCCTATTATAAAAATAAATCACAAATTCCTATTATAAAAATAAATCACATATTCCTATTATAAAAATAAATCACATATTTCAATTCATATTTCTATTATAAATCACATGTTTGAATAACATTTCGTAAAACAATTTATAAAAATTAATATTTCAAATCATATTTCTATTTCAAATCAGATATTTTTATTATAAATTAATAATATTTAAAGTAATATATTATAATACTTTACATATTATTAACTTATACTCATTAAAAAATATTTTTATTCTTATTACAAATCAATTATTTCAAATCATATTTCTATTTCAAATCATATATTTCTATTATAAATTAATAATATATAAAGTATTATATTATAATACTTTACATATTATTAACTTATACTCATTAAAAAATATTTTTATTCTTATTACAAATCAATTATTTCAAATCACATATTCCTATTATAAATTAATAATATTTAAGGTATTATATTATAATACTTTACATATTATTAACTTAACATATTATTTCCTATTCCATATAATATGTAATATTCCTATTATAAATTAATAATATTTAAGGTATTATATTATAATACTTTACATATTATTAACTTATACTCATTAAAAAATATTTTTATTCTTATTACAAATCAATTATTTCAAATCATATTTCTATTTCAAATCACATATTCCTATTATAAATTAATAATATTTAAGGTATTATATTATAATACTTTACATATTATTAACTTAACATATTATTTCCTATTCCATATAATATGTAATATTCCTATTATAAATTAATAATATTTAAGGTATTATATTATAATACTTTACATATTATTAACTTATACTCATTAAAAATATTCTTATAAATTAATGATAAATTATACTCATAAAAATATTAAAAAAATAATAAAAATCTTACATTTTTTATATGAAATCACATTATCTTCCCCAGAAATGGGGGCATACATCGAAATCTCATCTTCCCCAGAAACAGGGGCATTATCAATAAATGTTTCGTCCAAATCTACTGACGCTGCTGAATGAATATTTTGATCGATATCCTCAGAAACACTAATAATTTCTGAAAAACATTAATAATAGTAATAATTAAATAAAAAAATTTACCAATATCAGAATCATCGCTATTTTCTATTAAAATAATTTCCTCATTTTAAACATTTTCTAAAATTATATTAAAATAAATAATAATAAAATTAAAAATTACCAGGATAACATTCGATAACTCCAACGATCTGATTTTGAAGTTCGGTTATATTAAACCAATCTAGAAAAATAGAATAATAAAAGAAAATAAATTAAAAAATAATAATTTACCATTTTCATCGGCCAACAATTGTCGTAAAATTCTTGAAATCTCCATTTTTGAAATCGCGCGAGTGAATATTTGAAAATTGATAAATTCTTTGAATTAATTGTGACAACTTTGGAATTTGTCAATGTTTATAAAGAGAATAATATTTTCAGAACTACATCAATAATAATAATAATAATTTTAAAAACTTACTCCATGACAAATTATCATAAATCATCTATACATTTATACCAACATTTTCAAACCAACAATGTTCGTTCAAACCAATAATGTTTGAACTCTGTTCAAACCAATACTGTTCTGTTTGCAGTTATTTGAACCTCATTTTCAAATACGCCATATATTACAACATGTACCGGTTCAGTTGTAGCTTTAGCAAACTTTATATCTAATCGTAAATTACCATTTTGAAGTAATTGACTCTGATTTAAATCAAAATCAGGTGCCAAAACAAATGTGAAGAACGGATATTTGTTTTTAAAATCTTCAAGCGTTATACCACAATTAAGGTTTTTATCCAAATAACCCATATTTCTCACTATAATCTGCATATATGTAGCACAATAATTATCATTATCGAAATCTTGAGTATATGTTTCTCTATAATCACTATTTTTCGATAAAGTTAGCGATGTTACTCCAAAACTTTTGAAAATTGAGCTCGATGTTAAGTATGATCCATTATATTGAGATTCACTTTGAAATGTTACCAATATAAAGTTGGGCATTCATCTATCTCAAAATATTTGTTCCTTATAGAAAGAAGCTGAACCTTTAGCAATAGCAAATTGAACAATTTCCTTTGTTTTCAATGGATATATTGCATGCTTAGAATTAAGCCCCAATTGATGACCGGCTAATACAGAGGGCTCAATACGAACTCTTCTGACCAATAAATTTACTTCAACTAATTGAAGAATTGGTGTTGTGGTAGCACTTGTTAGTGATAATGCTGACTATGATCTTTTTAATCTAATGTGTACATTAACACCTGGGAGTAAATATTTCGGTTGATCCATAAAATCGAGTTGTAATGATGAGCACATGGTAA
The DNA here is from genome assembly GCA_022537955.1 of Schmidtea mediterranea. NCBI lineage: Eukaryota > Metazoa > Platyhelminthes > Tricladida > Dugesiidae > Schmidtea > Schmidtea mediterranea. The sequence continues at coordinate 328,678,901 of CM039679.1, forward strand.
ATAATTTCGAGCCTTTAATCCACTTTTTCCTATCGTCATTACTACCATAACCCATAGGAGTTAAACATGTATTTTTAGTATCGCAATTGTAATTTATCATAGTTTCTATTAGAGCTTTGTGAATATATGTACTGTTACCACCCTCAATCTTGATATTATTAAATCCGAGAACTGCATCTTTAAAAAGCGTATGAAACAAGAAATTGTTTGGTATTACATCACTAGGTTTACTCAACGGTTTTCTATCTTTATCTACAACTTTGATCTGAACAGTTAACAATGTATCATTCAAATCTAGATATTCAGTTTGGGAACCATTAATATAAAATTCAATATCGGTTCTACTATCCATAATAGAATTCATCGGGAATACATCTTCAAAGGCTCCCATTTCAATTACTGCTTGGGGAGATGGTCTATCAAATAAACACAATTCAGATTTACCACAAATTATTTTTGAAATATAGTTCCATGCCCTTTCATTCGTTTGTTTATATGTTTATGATATCGGGTTTTTGAAACATACCTGCAACACTAGGTAGAACTTTCCCTAACTCGGATAATGCATTTGATTTCAGCGATGGCAATATTTTCTGCTCATTCATTATCACATCTTTAGCAGTTTTCATACCAAAACTACCAATGCGTTTAAGAATATGAAGTGCAAATCTACCAATTGTTCTCAACCATCCTGATCCATACTGTTTACCAATAAAATATGGTAATTCGCCATCACTTTGGGTACACCTATACATACTAATAATATCGTTATTGGCCATCTAATTTACGAAAATGTAATGTCAAATGAGTTTTTGTATCTTTACTAAATTCAATAAATTTACCGCTATCATCACGAATATTTATTTCTATATTGTTTATACATGATGTTGATACCGGTAAGTACATAGGATTATCGATATTTATATTGACAACTTCATCCTGGTCATGTTTATCAACCCAAACAGATTTCAAAAGAGGAACCAAAGAATCACCAACAATTATAGGATCGATGATGTTAGTATATATGAACATTTGCCTATGAAGTTTTATTATTTTTGGTTTGCGTACACTAAAAGCACTTGCCCGATATTTTTGATTACCTAATTCCAATGTATTAGCCAAATTTTTATCAAATGTAACTTCAGAAATGCTATTATTCAGACTGAATTTGCATATTCCATCTCTAAGAAATTCAATAGTTTTAAATATATGTAAACAATTGAATGAAATATATTTATGTAATTCTTCAAGTGTTTCAATATATAATTCATTAGTAAATGTAAATGTATCTTCCACCTAATTAATATATGATACAGATATTTTGATGTTTTCGATTGTTACACTTTTCTCATCAAATGATTTGAAACGTATTAGGTATTCAGTACCAGGAACAATAATGCTAAGCTTATCACAACCCATTCGCTTGGCATCCTCAATACTTTCAAACTTTATTGTAAATGGGCTATAATCACAACTAACATTCAATCCATCTTTGAAAAACATGCCACAATTTTCATCTAAAATCTGATTCGGAATATGACAATATCGTTCAAAATCATTGATTGAGAAAATAACACTACAGGTTTTTGGAACACGCTTCTTGAATCCGATTTTACAATGACTATAAAATGGGAATGTATTGTACACAAATGTAAAGTCTTGCAAAGCAACTTCCCAATTTCCATGTAAATAAATAGTATTTTGAAGATCAACCATAAATTTACTTGCTTGATTTTCCGGATGGATTAGCGGGCAACTATTACTCGGTAAAATTGTATAGAAACTCATTTTACTAGGTCTTTTGATGATATCCATGAGGGTCTTTGATATCCATGCCATTTGACATAGTATTTTTTATCCTTACCCACCATTTTAGTTTTCAATATTTTCTGAATTCTGAACACTGTAGGTTTGGAAATAACTTGTAATTCCTGTTCATAGAATTTCCCTTGTATTACATTGTTATCACTATCTTTAATAACATACATTACAGGACTCTGTTTAGTATTAATTTTAATAATTTGAAATAGTTCATCACTCCAATTACTATCGAAATTTTTGATGAAAGGTGAAGCAGATATTTTACTAATTCTAACGTGATCACCAACTTTATATTTTGGTTTTGTAATATGAACTTTTTTAGACTGTACTCGTGTTTTTGAGCTGATATCTACGGGTCTCAAACCATTCAGACCTCAAAGTGATGAATTATTATAACTAACAAGTATTTTCGGTAATACATTTATCCATATTTTATTACCTTGATGCACGAAATATTTCTTCAATCTATCCCTCAATGTCCGGTTAAATCTTTCAACATGTGCGGCTTTTTATTGAGAATGTACAGAATAATGATTTATTTTGAGACGATCCAGGATTTGCTTAACTTTACTATTGTAAAACTTCTTGCCTATAATAATAATAATAATAATAATAATAATAATAATAATAATAATACCTAAATCGGTTTGCAAATTGTCTGGATGCTCATTTTTAAACATTGAGTTAATTGCTTTAGATATTTCCTCTGCAGATTTTGTCTTTGTTGGTACACCGCGAGCAAAACGACTGAAAACATCAATGCACGTTAAAATATATTTATAACCCTTGCTAATCTTCGAATACGGTATCATCTCCATCAAATCCATTTGCGATAAATCATTAATACCGAATGTCTTATAAGCTCTTCTTGGAAATCTTTTCCGCGTTGGTTTGTTTAAACTGTACGCAATCTGATCTAACAACCACTTTTGCGTTTCCTTTTTCGACTTTGGGACTCTTTTCTTTAACTTTGCCACTCCACCGAAACCTGCCTCGTCTTCTGGGTTAGTCCAAATCTTCTCCATTACAACAAGATGATTTAAATTTTAATTTAACATTAGGTAATGATTGCCCATTGTTTATTGTGATAATAATGATAATGCTAATGGTAACATTGCTCCAATAAAACCACCTTGTTGTTTATATATGATTTTTCTCATTTGCTGACGATTTTTATTATTTACTAGCGATAACAAAGGCTTACGATGTTTATTCAATACTAGTTTTTTACAATTACTGATTTTAATTTTACCTCTCACTACTTTTAATAGAATTTTGAGTAAATCATCGACAACAAAAGTTGGAAATGATTGTAAAATAGACATTCTTTTCATACTCGAAGCCTTTAACAATGCATTAAAATATGGGAAACTCCTATGATTTTTTACAATTTTAACTGTTTCCTTACTCTTTTTAATAATGTTTTTCGAAATAAGATTCATTGCAGGGTAATTCTCGGTTATTAGCTTTTTAGATGGTGTATAACTGGTTTTTGGTGGAACTTTGTTTTTCTTTTTAATACTTTGTCTAAGTTTTCGGATATTTTTAAGCCTGGATTTCATAAACATTTTTACATGTTAAAGTTTTCCACTTTGTTTATATACCATGGCACCTTCTTTATTGAAAATATCGGTTTTTACCCGTAAATCATCATTCCATTGTTGTGTGAAATCAAGAAATATTTATCCATGTGGTGATTTTGTAGCATTTTGAAATGCACTGATGAGAAAATTACGATTATTAGGGTATGCTTGTCGAGCAAGAAAATCAATAACTGTTGCATCTCTAGGATTCTTGAAAATAACTAAATATTGAACATTTAAATTCCTTGTTCAATGTGCGCCACCCTGATGAAATAGATTTTGAGTGATAAAGATCACAGTAACACCAACATGTCTACTGATTTTTGTGAATAAATTATTAAAATCCTTTTCTTTATTAGCTTCCTGATACAAATCATCAATAATGATGACATCACCTTTCCTTAAACGACTTGACCAGTTTTTATCAAAACCCTTTACTATTTTCATGTTTTTCAATTTACAGAAATTATCCTGAGTTAATCCATGTTCTTCATCTGCACCCTTATGCCAATAAATCTTGTTGAATTTGGTTTGAAATAAATTAGATTTCAGTAATTTACACACAAACAGTTTTTTAAATAGTTTTACCACTACCACTTGGGCCGACGATTTGATATACAGCATCATTTCTTAATTCCATTATTAATTTGTATAATTATAGGTTTTTGTTTATATTATATGATTTAATGAACACTTCCTAAAAATCATATATATAGCTTAATATTTCTTTATTGTTTAATTATGTTATCAAATATAAATTATAAAAGAACTTTCGATGTATCAAAAATGACATTTCCGATTAGTAATCCCCAGCAAATTGTTGATAGGAGTGGAAAATACCCTATAATATTTTTTAAATCCGGTAAATGAAGAATCATGGGATGTAAGAAACCTTTAGATGTCAATAAATTACAATATAGAATAAAATTTATTAAAATACAGTCAATTACAGTTACTATGGATATAGAACAATCTATCAATCTATACAACATGTCAACAAAATGTCTTTGTATGTTCGAACCAGAATTATTTCCTGCACTGAGGCTTTTAAAATACAACCCAATGTGTGTTAACGTGTTTGCTAGTGGCAAAATAGTTATATTAGGGGTGCGAAATCTAGAATACAAAAATATTGTTTGTGACATACAAAATGAAATCACCGGATTGGTCGATATCTGATTGGCTATTGATTGATTAAAACAACTTTCTTATTCATTTGATTTAATTTTCAAATATTATACCATTATGTATGCTATGCCAAAGAAAAATATCGCTGAATACGGTAAATTTATCATTTTTATTTCATTTTTTATATTTTATTTAGACAAATATGCCCCAATGATAATCGATCGTATTATTTATTATTATCCTCAAATAAAGGAGATTTTGAAGAATCAAGAACCGTCAATGCATCAACAGCTAATATTCAATGAAACAAGAATCGAGATTTCCGATCTGATTAAGCAAGGTCTATGGGATAACAAAATCAACCGCACGGTCAAGGAAAAGGAAACAGAATACCCCTGTATTCTGGGTTGCAGCTGCTGTGATTTCCGGTACCAGCGCTATGTGGAGGAATATTACAAATTCAATAAGAAATATGCAAAAAATGAGACTTTAAAGAAAATAAATGTTTTGTATTTTATTTTTGTTTGTTTTGTTTTGGTAGTTTTATTTTAGTGTTGGTAATAATAATAAATGTTTTTGTATTTTATTTTGGTATTTTTATTTTGGTGGTGCTAACAATAATAATAATAATAATGATAATAATTTTAGTAGTATAGTAATAATAATAATAATAAAATTTTTAATAATAATAATATTAAAAATAATAATAATAATAATAATAATACTAATAATAATAATAATAATAATAATAGTGATAATAATAATAATAATACTAATAATAATAATAATATTAAAAATAATAATAATAATAATAATAAAAATATTAATAATAATAATAATAATAATACATTTTATATAGATGATATGTGTAAAATCATATACAAACTCAATGGGTTATTTCACATAGTGTTTAAGATATTTTTCCAGTCACGCACTTATCTTGCAATTATCATGCACCTATCATGCATTGTCTTTGTTATAATAATATGCGTGATTCTGATTGATTAATCATTATCTGTCAAGGGTATAAAAGTGCGTCACCACCTTATAAAGATCATAAATTAAACATGACCAAGAAAATAAATGTCCAACCAGTTCAGATGTTCCACAATTATAAAATGTATTTTTTAAAGGATCCTATCAATATGCAATTGGCAAATCCAGTCAAACTCAATAAAACGCAATTTCAATGTCTTGCTGGTACTCTCTCAATGTTAGATATCAAGGATATTGATAATACATTCAAAAAGATCAATTCCAATATAAAATGCAATGAAAATGCTTTCTTCACGAGTCAATATACCACATATTATGATGCATTTACAGAAATTGGATTCAAAGAACAGGAAAACTGGTATATAACAATAGCAATCCAAGGATATAAAGCTGATCAAAATGATGTGCTTTCTCCAATCTGGAAAATTGTTACTGCTAGACTTTCACAGTTATTTTAATGTATAGTGTTTAGTGTTTAATAAATGTATTTATGCTTTCTTTGTTATTCTATAAACAAAATTATAAGTAGTTTTAAAATAGTTTTAAAAATGATGTCTGAAAAAGGTAAAATATAAAATAATTAATTAATTTCGTTTAGAATATTTAATAAACTTTTTGTTTGATAAACTCGAAGAAATAACCGGTGTAAAAATTAGAGATATGTTGACTCTAGTTGAAGCATTGAGTAAAGAAGATTCGAGTTGCGATTCTGGATGTCAGAGTGATGATACTGTTAATGATGGAGAAATTAATACTGAAATTATTAATGATTCTGAAGAAATTATTGATGATAATGGTAATGTTGAAGAAAATATTAATGATACTGAAGAAACTACCGAAATTAGTAAAGATGAGCCGACCGACTTTTAGAATTGTATTGACCATGTTATAGAAAATATTATGAGAGAATATTGTGGTGATGAAGGCTGTTCGTGTAATAATCAATAAATCTTTAAAAATGTAGTTTTGTATTAATAATAACAAAGAAATATTTATTAAAATCTACGATAAACTTTGTTACATAAATATAAAACAGATGCTCCAGTGATTAGTTTTAATAAAAATTTGCAATTTTCGATATAAATATCAGAGCGTTTGGCTTCTGCGGCAACTTGAATAATCGCTGTCCATCCACCGTTTGTTTCTACTCACGGATCAATTTTTGTTTCTATCACCTAAATAATAATAAATTAATAACAATATAAAGTAATATACCTCTATAGACCATTGGAAATAATTTTCATAATCGGATCCAGATTTTAATATCATGTGTTTCATATACATTAATCCTACTATTATTCGCATCCATTTATTATTTTCATCGAACATGTAACTAAATAATGATTGGAATGCCTTCTTTCTATCTAATGGCGGCAAATTGAGAATTTTTTCATAATCGAATGGGATGTCTTCAACGATTTTCTCGGTACGGTTTACCATAAATTTCATGTTTTTAATGATTTCATCTTCTTCACTATTATTAAAGACCAGCTCATTCAACAAAGTTATACAAAATTTAGTTTCAGGCATTTTATAAAAATATTTCAAAGTGTAAGCGTATTTATACTATATTCGACAAATCAGAATCATGCAATACTAAGAAAATATGTAAAAATATATAATGGAAATGGCAATGATGATGATTTGTTGGCACTGTTAACTTCTTTCAAGTTGTTGCCGCCACTGTTAACTGGGTGTTGTAATTTCATTATACGATTGAACTGATCAGTTGTTTTATTAGAATAAAATTTTATACTATATTGAACTTGATTCATAAGTTTTCATTAAGTTTATGATTTTCTTTCAATTCTAATATTGATTTTCTTAATTCATTTTTGATAATACCAATGGTCTTATTTAAATATATAATATCATCATATAATTCGTTTTTAGCTCTTTTTAAAGTCTCATATGTATGTTCAAATCGGAATTCTAAATTACTCGTTCTTTCAGATAATCTCTTGACTGGAGTTTTCAAATATCTAGGCCTATCTATCATATACAAAATATCCATCAATACTGCTGTATCAGGACATACACATCTTGTTGAATTTTTACCTTGAACGGTTACAACAATTGAGTTGACCATATTAAAAACTAATAATATTATTAAAATTTCTTTAATCATTTTCAAATCTATATAATATAATATTTATTGTTTATAGCTAAAGATTTGTATGTGTTTGTGTGTGTCTAAATTAGTATAAAAGTAATTGTTATTTCAATTTTTATCATTAAAATGGTTGTATCGAGCGCAGTTCAAGCTATGAATGAAATTAAACATTATGGTAATTTATTATTACTATTTTTATTATTACTTGTTTTTTAGATGATTATTTTAAAGTTATTAAAAACGTCTGGAATTCTATCATCCAGAAATACATGGAATCATGGATAAGCCACCATCAATAATTACAGACTTGAAATTCAATCATACATCAATATGGATATTTACTGTAATCAATGAGTTCCTATGGGATATCGAACAAAACAATTTTGTCAAAAGGTGATGGATGTCATTGCTGCGCTGCCAAATATCGGAAGTATGTGTAATGGGCTTTGAATAAAGCTCTTCGACAATACTAATATAGTAGAATTATCTCTTTATAATAAATTTGTTGTATATATGTCTTGGTTTTCATTAAATAGTAATAATGTTATTAATAATAATAATAATAATAATAATAATAATAATATTAATAACAATAATAATAATAATAATAAAATAAATTTACAAAAAATATACTACTTATAAAAATAAGTAGTAAATTAAAATTTAAAAATGTTTAAAAATAATATAACCTTGACCTACTTTTGAATGACCTTGAATTTTTTTGATGAGTCATCCAGTGACCTTGACCTACTTTCGAATGACCTTGACTACTTTTGAATGACCTTGAAAAATGTTTGGATGAGTCATGGTCTTTGTTTTAATGACCTAGAAAAATACGACGAGTCATCCGATGACCTTGAATGAGTCATGGTCTTTGTTTAAATTACCTTGGAAAATATGATGAGTCATCCGATGACATTGAATGAGTCATGGTGTTTGTGTAAATGACCTTGAGAAAGTTTGGTGACTCATCCGATGACCTTGAATGAGTCATGGTCTTTGTTTAAATGACCTTGGGAAAATTTGGTGACTCACACGATGACCTTGAGTGAGTCATGGTCTTTGTTTAAATGACCTCGGATTTTTTTTTGATGAGTCATGGTTTTTGTTTAAATAACCTTGAATGAGTCATTGTCTTTGTTCTAAAAAAATTTGTACTTTTAAACTTAGAAAAAAAAATTTTGCCGGGGGGCGGTATGTGAGCTAGATGGCCTCTGAGCTAGAGGGCCGGTATCCCACTACTTTCAAAACACCTAAAAATAATGTTAATTTTACCTTCCGCTACTCTCAGCTTTTCCGAGCTTGGTCGGGTTCTCCGCGAGGCATCGTCGGATGTGCCGGGACTTTGCGAGCTTAATGTTCCATTCGTGGTAATTTTCAATTTAGTCGCTCTTGACATTTTTGATTTTAGATTTTTGATCAGCGTAACCCCATTTTTGTAATTATATTAGGATGGGTACGCACACACGTTGTTGGCGCACTGAATTCACTACGAGACACACTTGCTGATTACGTCGTGGTGTGTCGATATGGCTGATTTAGTAAGCGTTTATGAAATATCCTTTAGCGAGATTTATCGATTGACCTTTTTTAGAAATGTCAGACTGGAAGTGTGATTTCTACTTGACTACATTTCTCTATTCGTACCGTTTTTATTTATTCATCAAGTGGGATTTTATTTAAATCTTAGTTTAGTTTTTATTTCATTCGTATTATCATTAGGGTTAAAAATTCAGGTGGTCAATTATTCAAGTTGGATCGTATTATTTTATCGCCTGGGCTTACATGGCATTCTAGTTGACAGGGCAGCTTCCCCCTAAAACCATGTTACTTATATCGGTCATGAGACTCATTAGAGGATTATTTGGGAACGCCACATAGGTCTACAAGGAGTGGTAAGCCTAATTGTTCTGGATGAGCTATTTTATTTTGTTGCCCGATTTATTCTAGTTAGATACTAAAATAGTTGTCAAGTGATTGTAAAGCTAATTGATCCGAAAAGTGCTATATTTCCCGAAGGGTTGCAATAAGCACTAAGTGTGATTGATTGATAATTCGTTGTGTCATTTTAAAGTGGAGATAACGTGTGTTAATCAATAAAGTATATATCGTTTGGAGTTCGTTACGGTTGTTTATAAGTACGCTTGGAGTCAGATCGACAATAATTCCTATTCAAATTCAATTTATAAACCCCAACAGTATTATTCTAATTCATTGTCACTGCTATTACTATTATTATTATTCTTATTACTACCCTTACCATTATTATTATTATTATTATTATTATTATTATTATTATTATTATCCTTACTATTATCATTATTATTATTAAGTTTTTTGAAGGGATACGTCCTTATTCCTCAGCTTTATGAAAATATTTTACTTATATAAAAAAATTTAGCAGTACTCCATCCTTATTTTACAGTTTTCGATAAGTTGGGTAAAAACTTCGATGCATAAACGTATATTCTTCATTAAAATTCATATTTCCATCATACAGTTTCATAAATTCAAGCAATTGAAAACAGTACTGAAAAGCAAGATCACAAATTGACATCTACATACCAAAATCAGTCTGACCATCTGCAACTAACACTAGAATTAAATTTCTTGTTATTATGTTATTTTTTATGTAAATTTCGTGCGGTTCTTGATGCATTTTGTATTTATTTTATTTTACTTAAATGTTTTTTGTTTTTATATTTATTTATATTCTCTCAAATTTTAGAGTGTTTAGTTGATTTTGTATGTTCTATTTTAAGTTATCTTGGTGCTGGGTTTTTGTGTTATATTACTGATACATTTAAATAATTTTCATGGCCGTTTGTGTTCTGGCCCAACACCAGTTTGCCGGAGTCGGTTTAGGATTAATAGTAACATTAACCCGGCTAAATATAAAATTATAATTATCACTGATCTCAATAGTAGTGAATTTGAACTTGAGTGTGCAAAACGTAAAAATTTAAATTCAAGCATAAAGAGCAATTCTCCAAAATCTGGAACTCAAATGACGTTATCTTCTAAAAACCCCATTAAGAACTTTTTTGAAACCTTTACCACCTAATCTATCCTTCTTACAAACTATGAATCTATTCCTTACTTAATTACTTAGAGTTGAATTAGAACGAGACAACCTCTCCATATAGCATTAAATCGATATTAGCAAGACTTAGAAACTCCGCTCCTGGGATAGATTACTTATTCTGAATGGCGAAATATCTCTATTGACCATCGATTTCTAGTATCTATGTGCAATAATATTTTTAGAACGCTTCGCTATCCTGAAGGTTGGAAGACCTTTAGAACTAAACTTATCTTGAAACATGGTAAGTCTGAAAAATCTTTTGAAGCTTTTTCGTGGAGACCTCTAGCCATAATGAACACTTTTTATAGGATTTTTGCTACACTTAACTATAGGATCATTACATGGATATTCTAAGTGAATTTGCTCTCATATAACCAAAAACCTTTAGGGGCATCTGCTGGATGTGAGAAACTGAAACCTGCAATTCACTTGATTAAAAACTTCTCTATACGCAGCAGTAAAGAACTCCATATCATCTGGCTGATGATATTGGATCAGTTCAACACAATCTTATATGGCACACCTAAAAATGGGTCTATGCTAAAACATCATAACCTTGATTAAAAACATGTATATCGGAATCATTTGTTTTGATTATGAAGAGTGAAAATCTGACCTCGTACTTAACTTGAGGGGGTAAAACAAGGATGAGTAGAGGAAGTCAGAATCTTGGAATTGTATTAAACTGTTAAAAGGGATGTAGTGGTAGCGGCTTGGAAATCAGGATTGAAAACAAACAAAAAAGCAAAAAAATTCCATTTGGTAAAACATACAGAAAACCTGATCTGATTCTCAAAATAGGGGATCCGGGAATGGTTTTCGTCATTCAGGTTGTTTCGGAACTATGCATAGTAAATAACAAGAATATGTAGAAGGTATTCAAATATAATAATAAGTTTATAAAGGATTATGTAAAGGGGCTCATACTACAAGAGGTGGAAATAGCGGCGCTGACCCTAAACTGAAGAGGTTATGAATGACGCAATTGGATTCGAAAATCTTTTCCTTGCTAGTACTGAACAGTATAGCACGGATGTTTAATACATGGAAGAGGAACTGAGAAATCACGAATGCAGAACCGGTGCCGCTAAGGAAGGGGAACCGCAGATATGGACCGAAAAATGCTTCCCCTGAAACTGGGCAATGATTTTAAAAGAGCTAATGATCAAAAACAAAATACTAACACTCATCCTTAATGACAAAAATGATACTTATTTGAAATGCAAATAACTACAATATAAATATAACCTAAAATATAACTCAACATACAAAGAAATTGAAAATCACATCAAAAGATCACACAGAAAAAAATACTTGCCACACAAACATGATTAAGTCACTGTAATGAAACAGTAGAACATAAAATTCGGGAGCACCACGGCAGGAAGACCCCTCCTAAACTCCAATAATATTAATAATAATAATAATAATAATAATAATAATAATAATAATAATAATAATAATAATAATAATAATAATAATAATAATAATAATAATAATAATAATAATAATAATAATAATAATAATAATAATAATAATATAATAATAATAATAATATAATAATAATAATAATAATATAATAATAATAATAATAATAATAATATTAATAATAATAATAATATTAATAATAATAATATAATAATAATAATAATAATAATATTAATAATAATAATAATATAATAATAATAATAATAATAATAATAATAATAATAATATTAATAATAATAATAATAATAATAATAATAATAATAATAATAATAATAATAATAATAATAATAATAATAATAATAATAATAATAATAATAATAATATAGAAGGGATGATACTTCGCTAAAGGTAAATAGAGTTTTAAAAATGTACCTACATGTATCTAGTGGCATAACAATAAAAATCGCCTCTTAATTGCTGGAAAACAATGATATAAATTTTGTGTTGTCCTTGTATCAATAAATTTGTAGATTTTTTTCTATTTATTATAATTTTAATAATACGTGACGGTAGTTACCATGAGAAACCAAATAATACTAGCGTTAGATCAAACTGTAACTGAAGTAGTCCAAATTTTTCATTTATATCTTTATTTGCGCCTTGTAAACCAATTATTATGTTGGGCAAAAACTAAGGTTTTATTTTTTCTTTATCTGGCACCACATTTGATAGAATTCGGGCGAGCATAAACCAAATGGACAAAAATAGTCTATTTAGCAATAAATAATATAAAAAGTGGAAAATAACTATGAGAATTAAACCTAAAATGTAATTAGAAACAATAATTAAAAAGAATCTAAAAAATCTGTAAAACAGGAGAAAAGTGATGAAATATTGTAAAATCGTATAGGCGTTTTGTTTAACCGCATCAAGAAACATGCGTGTAAACCTCCCTATATAAGTCAATGCCAGATCGACCGAATTTAAGGCATTATAGTTCAAAATTTTCAAATATCTATTTCGAAAATCTACAATCAAAACAAAACTCACCCATTAATCAATTCGAAAAAGTACCATTTCAATTCCATTTCAAGTTGCCTCAAAACAGTATCAAAACAGCTCAATTTCAAATCAATAAACTTCTTAATTAAGCTCATCATACCCGGTCCTTAGAGCCAATCCTTTTACCGAAGGTACGGATCTAATTTGCCGACTTCCCTTACCTACATTGTTCTAAGACTATAGGCTGCTCACCTAGGAGACCTGCTGCGGATATCGGTACGGTTTGAAACGAAATTTATAACTGCTCCCTCAGATTTTCAAAGGTCATCAGTGTGCTTCTTACATCACGTGAAACATGATGCTTTTAACATTTCACATCCTTTTCTCCAGATTACCTGATTCTAAGGACATGTTTATGTATACAAAGAAAAGAGAACTCTTCCCAAAACAACTGATAACGTCTCTGAGATCGCTTGTGTTACCACCTTGTTTTGCCGAAACAACCAAATTTCCATTTCAAGTTCAGTAATATTAAACTGATTCCCTTTCGCTTCAGAAGGCAAATGAGTCAAATATAAACACTATTGCCAATGTCTATCACCTTCACCTTCATCAACTCGAAATCCTATTTTTGAATGTAAGGAAAAGTTCTTATTATGTTTTTATAATTCCTACTTAAGTCTATTGGATTATAGTAGTATCATACTCTGATTTATAAATTTTATGATAAGAAATATTACGAGATAATAATGGGGATTTTCTTTTATTGTAATACTTTGAACTTCAATTTTTTTATGAAAACGTTTAGGTCTTATGTTATTGAATGTTATTTGGTAATTATATGAATTAATGGCTATGATGAGTTTCGTTTTTTATGTATAATTTCTATCAGAATATGTATCCTTGTATCGACCAAGTCCTGTGGAAGCCTTGGTTTCATAGTACTTGACCTATGCAAGATGCCTCACAAATCAAAGCTCCATTATTCGATAAAATCAAAACTTACTTTTTTCTAATTTCATGATTTAAATATTAATGTTCTCAGTATTGGCTTTGTTATTATTGTATTTATTGTTGTTAAATATCGTTATTAAATCGTAGTAATTATCACTATCTCTAAAAAGTACATGCTTACAAGAAAATGAAATGAATATTTTACTGAAATAGTCTTGAACTAGTACTTCGATGTGGGGGGGATACCCATAGTGAATGCTAGTTCACCGCGTCAGCTCTCCTCCCTAAAATCCTCAACGCCAAACCCTAAGTGAGAGTGGCTGGTCATGAGGAAAGAGTAAATACGAAATTAAATTGGAAGAAGAAATTGTAACTAGTAAAGAAAAAACCAGAAAGAAGAAATAAAAATGATGCCATGATGCCTGTCAGCTTAATAATACACACGAAATTCGGAAAAGAAGAGAAACACAATTATTAATATTAACAATGTTTTAAAACAAATAATGCAAACTTTTATTTTGTTAAAAAAGGAAAACAAAATCGAATCATAATTTATTATTTTTATTAGTTAATATTTTTTTATTCAACAAATAGATAATAGGAATTCAAGAAAATCTATAGCAAACTACCATGAAATATCGATAGAAAATCAAACGATTAGTTAATATGAATCCCTTGAGAATATCCATTAAGAAAGTTTTCTTTTCTTTTTATGAATAATTACATTTATTTCAAAGCTTTTCTCTTCTGATCGAACCCGCCAGGAGCAAAGCATCGGACATACAGCATGTCGTGAAAATTCCAACCGATTCAACCTGATTAATTTTAACTGAAATAATTGCTATTGCTTGAAAATTAAAATCATTATTTGAAAATTATTGTCTTGTTTGAATCTTTAGACTGATCTTGTTGCGCAAATTGATGCGAGTGAAACCTACCAAAGAGTCTAAAGACTTAAAATAATATTAATTAATTAATAAAAATTTCTAGCTTGTGAAATGCGTATTATGCCAAGATAATGAACATTTTTGTCCAAAAAATGAGACGATAATAACACCAAATAAGAAATACCCAGAAAACTGCTAATTAAATCTAAAGGTAAAATCAATAAAATTAACTAAAATAATTCCTTTACATGAGTTGTGGTCCGAAAACAAGAAATTCTAATCTTATTTTAGAAAGGAATTTCTTGTTAATTTAATAAAATTTAAAACTTCAAATTAGGGATTTTGTAGGGAAGGGATTACGAATCTAACATTTTTGACAACATTTTTGATTAAAACAATATTATTAGACCTCTTCATTTGAGTACAAAATTTGCAGAATCAATAAACAAAAACCCATTAAAAATCGATGAAGCTCAAATGTTAATTCCCATTTAACGATCCAGTATGTTTTATAATACTATATAAAATTACAACTAATAGGTTCATAATCATAAATGTTCCAAACCGATTGTCGATTTGATTTAAACACATGCATAAAATTTTAGTGAACCAAAATCAAGTTAAGAAGCTGGATGTTGATAAGGCTTCTACGATAAGGCTTTCGAGCAAAGCCAGCGAGCCGAATCAATGATCCGACGATGCCACCTGATGGAGGTGCTCAGCAATAACTAGGAACTAAGTAAGCGACGAAAGCAATCATAAAAAGGTGGGGACCAAGAAAGTGAGGACGAACATAAGTCTTCCAATGTTAACAAAACTATCAAATTATTTGAATTATGGATTAATAATTGAAAAAATAATTGATTTACAGATTATAATAATGATGTTGGAAATGAATTACAATTTGCAGTTACCAGTAAAACTTGAGTCAAATTGTCATGACTGGTGATACCTGGTAAACCTTTGAGTTCAAGAACTACCATAGAAAGTTTCTTCCTTGTTTAAATTAGGAACCCTGAATTTGAATATGATTAAACAAAGTATTAATTGTGCGTTTATAAATGATGCCACATGTTAGGTAACTGAGTTTAATTTCTAGGGCCTAGTGTTATGTTGTTAACGCTTGTTACCGTGTGTGATTTATCATTTAGATGTTACTGATAAAAAGCTTTCTTGCTTTGAAAAATTAATTTAAGCATATTGTTGTTGTACTGGGTTGAAAACTAATTTGTTTAAACTGTACTATCATTTTGATGATTTATCATCTCTTTTTCTGTTGCCTGTCCTCATTCTAGGGTCTATTCGAGCTTGCCCAGATGCCACATAATTTTAATCATACCATCCATGGCAAATCAATGTTGGTACAGTGTATAGCGATCTAGAATCCAGAAACAGGTAAGGACTGTTCCCAGACTACTTGAGAAATCCTCGCATTTGGGTTCTTGACTGCTGGTAGAACGACTTACGTCGTCTAATTCTCTTTCAACTTTACTATCTAACTCTTCCCCTTTCAGTTCTAGTTAACAACTATTCGTCCTATTTATACACTTCAGAATCTTAATTCAAGAGTTGTTTTATTAAAATGCTCAAATATTAATGTCTATTTTAAATATTAAATTCCTAATTATTTCAATTTCTAAAAATATTTATCTAAGTTAAATTAACCGTAGAGCATTTAAATCTATTGTCTAAATAAATTCGTTAAGAAATTTCATTTAGGAAACTGATCATGACCTTGTGGTTGTTTTAATTGAGTAATTAATTCACTATAATATCGGGTAAATTATAATTATCCATTATAATTATTGGGTGAGTTATATATAAAAATTGCTACTGTCGCCATAATCCTAGCACGGTGTCACACCGATACCGTCCTGTGCTACCTCAAAACGCGTGTACTGACCGGCTTGCTAATCAAACTAAACTAATCATATCCTCCGCCATCAGACGGATTACTAGCAATGCGGAAACTGAAATAACATTAATGTTACAACGAGCAATAAATTCCCCATATCATCAGACCGTGCGGAGGATTAAATGAACGCAAAAAGAATTTAATTGCATTTGATGTTTGTGTCAAGGATAAAAGCCAACAAATCCGGAGTGTTTTTCGGCCGGTTTAAAAAGTTATTTTATTGTGTGCGTCTTGCCCTTATTTTTAGCCTTCATGCTGATGCTGCTATGTGGAGAAAAGTAGACAAATAAATGGGCAATTGCGGGAATTGAACCCAAGACCACTTGTCGTGGTAGATAAACAGTCTGAACCCCACACCGCTGCACCATCGGGCAGTGACTATGTTGATTTTTTTTGCCATTTCTGGGAAAAATGACGCAAATGTGTATCAATTGTTAAAGTTTTAATTATTTCAGGCGAAATGGGTTAAAAAAATTCAGAGTTGGCGGAGAAATCGTAGAGACATAAAATTACGTAATAATAAATATAAAGTTTAATAACTTTTTTTGCTTTTAATATTTTTTGATGTTTTAAACGGAATCTTGTGATTTGAATGATTCCCTATTTATATATATTTGGTTGGTTTAGGTGGGACAATTATTAGTCGTTGGATAGACCGGTCGAATAAAAAGTCATCAAACCGAATAACTTTTTTGTATACAAGTATTTTTGTAAAATAAAAATTCCGTTTGTCATTTAAAAAATTCTCTATTCAAAAATATCGGGTTGGTAGAGATTGGACATTGATAAGTCATTTTTCTAGCCGGTCGAATCTGACATCAAAAAACGATTTTTCGGTTCTAACTTTGTCAAAAGATGACATATTTTGATAATGTTTACATGATTCTGGTATAAAATTAAATTTCCAATCGATTGGTGTATAAATTGTCACACGAAAATTTTAAAATGTCCCTAATGATTTTGAAAGTGGGCATATTTGATACGTACATGAAAAATTAACAATTATCAACCTAATTTTTTTCTGTAAACTATATTATAAAAATTTTTTGTGATTAACAATTCTAAATTTAATTTTACACTAGAATAATATTATAATACTTGATTAGAGCGAATAACAAGTCGGCAAATAAAAGGAAAAAACATAAAGTTACGTAATAAAATGCATAAAGTTTAATAACTTTTTTGTTTTTTAATTTTTTTGAATGATTCAAACAGCAATTATTCATTTAAAAGATTCTCTATTTAAATATATCTAATTGGTAGACGACGGACCATGACTAGTTCCTTACCTGAGCGGCGGAATAAAAACCCATAAAACCGAATAACTTTTTTTAATACAAGTATTTTTGAAAAATAAAAAATCCGTTTGTAATCTTACCCAATCCATTTCAATGTCATCAAGGGCAGTGGGTGCCATGCTGTTGAGTCAATGATTGCTTTCAATTTTCCTTTATCTGTCCATTTGATTGTTTTTTTCATTTCTTTGAAGATATCTATGCGCCACACAAGTTGGTGGCCATCGTAGGCTACCATAACAACCTTAATCAGACAATCGGTCGGTTTGGCTTGGTTCATCAAGTAACTAGATGAGGAGGCGATCGCTACCGGGTTGCCAGGGATTTGTTCAACATAGCATTGCATGCCATCTGCATTGACCATGAAATAATGTACATATTTGTGAGTCATCACAATGGCGTACATCTGACCTACTAGGCAGCACCCAATAACTTTTTCTTTGTTGGCACTGGACAAAAATAGATTCCATTCTTTCCAGGAGCTTTTACCAAGCGGTCGCACATGCAAGAGTGCTGGTTCTACTGTCTCGGACTCGGATTCAGACTCCTCATCACTGCTGCTATTGTTTCCATATCCACTAAATTGCTTTGAAATCAGTAGCAAAGCCTGCCGATTCACATCACCCAACTGAAATATTCTATTCCGTTGCGAATAAATTAAGTTTTTATTTGCCGCCTGGTCCTGGAATTCCACCTCTAAAAGGTCTCCGTCGCTGTTTTCATCATCGAAGTGATTCGCGAATGCTCCAATCGGATTCCACATCATAATCTGTTTGTTTCCTTTCCTTGGACACCAAGTAGATCTTATTGGCTGGTGCGGCCGACTCCAATGCTGCTGCTTCTTGATTGGTGTCTTGCTATTTGTTTCTTTTGATGTTTCAGCATATCTAAATTATAAAATTAATTAATAATTAATAATTAATAAAATAACTTCATATTGTCGTCATAATCAAATACAGTTTTTTCGTTTTTATCTAACTTGTGAATAAAATCAGAAGAAAACATGTTAAATAGAATTTCTGTGAAATGAAATAAAATTACAAATATTTAAACAAAACTCTGATTTGTTAATAACTGCAAAAACCTGCGTATAAGTTGCGGGTTATATAAAAAAATATTTATTTTAATAAAATAGAAGAGTTCACCTTAATCACGTCGCGGCTTGCGTGCGAGATTGTGGAGTATTTAAAATTGTAAAATCTCATTCATAAGCCATATCAAATGTTGGAGCTGAAAAAACAACTTTTATATTTACATAAGCAGCGCTTATAAGCGCAATTGTAGGGAAACTGCAATTCACATTTGTCATGAATATAAAATTTTGAGAACTTTTTAAAGAGAGCTACAAAAATATTAATGAAAATTAAATAAAAATTGTCAATCAGGAAAAAGTTAGAAATTTTGTCAAATGATAAATTAAAGAGTCCTCTAGAATTAGGGCCCAATAAAGGAATTGTGTAAATAAATGGCTCTGTGACTGCCGTTTCAAGGTCCTCCTAGTTTCTGAAACTAATTTCATTAGGTTCATATGAGATCAAAGGCGAATTTAGCTTCCAATGAGTTTAGAAAGCTGAAGGTCAGTAAATATCATTACAAGGTGCATTAGGCTTGTAGAAATAAGACAGAACTCACTACATGCATTTTTGCTTTATACCAGAAAAAATATGTAAATGTTAAATAAAAAACAGTCATTTTCAGGTATTCTGTTACATGTCATACATACTATCCTATACCGGTCGTACTTGACAATGCTCAGGATTCGTTGGCTCAATTGCAGTTTTAAAAGCGCTGGTTTGTGAGCCAGTTGGGTCAGAACTGAGGTGTTGTGACAAAACTACAGAAGGCCAAATAAATGAGAAAAAATTGACAATTTGATCATTTTTAAAAATTTGCATGCAAATTATCACTGTTGTCCATATCTAGATAAAATGTATCTGTGAGATGAGTGATATAATTCAGGGCCAAGCAACCACAATAGCATAATAATCAGTTACGTCATTCCACATAAAGGTCACCAATATCAAATATCTCATTACAATTACATCACCGTGTGCATTTCAATCATTTAATTGCATTTCCCATATTGTTTAAATGTAAAATTACATATTTGATTGAAAACAAATGAATAGAATAAGAGGGCTAGAATAATAAAATAAAAAGATTTCAACACGTTAATGGCTCTGTTGGCTCCGGTGGATTGAATACAGCGCTGGATCTGTTTATTGCGTGTTGTTAATTACGTAATTAAATAAAAACACAAAATTCTATTTGATGGAAATCTTTGTTCTCTACATAAAAATTAATTACAACAAAGAAAATATACAATACAATTGACTGGATCATACATATCTGTAAGAAAGGTAAAGCTTCTGTACTTTAATTTCCTCAGAAGGAGCAACTCAATCGTATCTAAAGTTTCTGATCAACGTTTGAGAAATAGAATGACAACAAGAAATTAATTGTTATTATAAATATTATTTGTTTATTATTATTATTTACATTGTTATTAATTGAAGAGAGATGTGTCACTCACAGGACTGACTTCCTCAGAAAATAACTAGCTCGACACAAGGGCGTACACGGTATAAAGTTTTGGGCCGGATTTTCAAAGTTTAATTTTAAATAAATGAGTAATGCTTTGACAAATCATTATAAGTAAATATTAGGTTAAAAATTGACAAATTAAATCTTGTTCACTTTAATAATAACCATTTGACATTTTGTCGCCATAGGCCATAGCTAAACCATCATTTGAGTTGTTCATTTTTATTTTGCTTTACTAATCTTAACACTTTGATATAAAAGAGGGTTAAATAAATCGAAGGGAAAGTTTTCAATATGAATTAAAGTTTATTAGAATACTGGAAACTATTGCTAAATTTACCGACTTTGTCATTTTCATATAATTCGGTATATAAAAATTGAATTACTGGTTTACTGTAAGAGATGAATGTTTCAATGATTTTATAAAGTTAAATATTTCAGAAACTACAGATCTTAATGCACAGACGCTACGTAACTGTCACTTTCCGTACGCCGTATTATTTCTTTGGTCACAATGGGAAAAAAGAACTAAATTTAGTAATTTATTTAACTCATTCTTATGATTTGTGTTATTATTAATTTAGAAAGAATTATATAATTGCTTGCAGATAATTTGTATTGTATAATAATCAATAAAATTGATTAGCCAATCGCTCTTTGACCTTTACTGCAATACAATAACTAGAAAGCGTTGTGATGCTCAGTAAATGTAAAACACGAATGAAATAACTAATATTTCACTCTATCTCATTCATAAGACAACAACAATATTGAAACTTTATTTAGTTCGACACAAATTTCACAATTCTTATCAACCAAATATTCTTTACTAAATTATAATTTTTGGGCGATCTTTCTTGAGGAGCTTTGGAAACCTTGTGAAAACTTTATTGAATTTGGGTTTGGAATTCTAGAAATTGCAAAACATTTTATCTATGAAATTAGAAAATAAATTCAGTTGATAAAACAAATAAATAAATAATAATAACAAACAAACAATTTTGTATTTTAGTCTCAAAATTGCTGAAAATAATTTACAATTTTATTGCGCAAGATTCAACATTTTGTTTTACTTTCGGTTTAAACGTTTTTATTACAAAATTAATTATTTTGCTTGTAAGCTATTTTATAAATTTAAATTTTCAAAATGTTGATGAAATTTTATTTAGGAAAATGGAAAATAAAAAAACTATTATTGCGAGAGTTGAGAAGGAAATGCAGGAAATTAATGGGAAACTATTAGAAGCGGAAAATAAAATAAAGATACAAACTGACGAAATCAATAAAACAAAAGACACAATAAAGATATTTAATGAACTGCAAGGCCGACAGACTGACATGCTCATTCTGGTAAAACAATAAATTTAATTTCAATTAACCTTTTATTATTCAGTTTAGAAACAACAAACAGAAACTCCAAACGAGGAAATCTCAATTGCACAAGTGTAAAAATTGATTTTTCAATATTTTATCCAATAATCAATTTATTCTATTAATTGTAGATTTGAACCCGGCCGAAAGCACCAATTCAGAATCCAGCGACTTTCTAGAAGAAAAAAAATCGCCGTTCAATTTTTATTATTTCTATTATGTGATTAATTTGTTTTTCCCATCAGAAATGTGAGAATAAAGAATTACAAGAAAAGAAAATACGAGGAAAAGAAAATTTCCATTGATCTCACCGGCACAGAAACAATTGCCACCGATGTGCATAGCGTCAGGTATTGGAAATTTACTTTTTCATTTTCACTTATTCATTGCCAGGGAAAGGAGAATCCGCAAGTTTCCACACTCAGTAAGTGAGCACTCTGAGTCGAGTGACTTTTTAGAAGATAAGGAACCGCGGTATTACTATTGTTCTTTATATTATGCGATTAACTTTTGTTTTTGACAGAACTTCAGGAACATCGAAAAATTACTGTAAAAAGTATATAAAAGATCAAACTGGAAAACATAATTTAGCATCCACTTCCTATGACCTCATAGGCCTAGGCGATTCTTCCACCGATTTGGACTCAGAGGAGACTCAAATTGTTGATTTCGTCAATCTGAATGATTCAAGGTTTTGCGGATTTATTTATAATTTTTTTCTCACTTTTTCATTCACAGGGAAAAAAGACTTCGGACGTTCTGGTTAGATAGCGGAATTAGAGTAATTACGATGCGATATTATCAGTGTACTCTCTATGTTTGTGGAACTAACGGATACCTTGGCCATATGAAAGCTAGAATAAGTAATTATTTGATTAGCTAGAATTTATTACCAAGTCTCATCTATGCAGAATTTGAGAACTTTGCAGCTGAATACGACGGAAGATGTCATCGACGTTATCGGCCTCAAGCATTATGTTTACGCGTTCACTCACAATGAAATGATAATATTTGACAAATCAAAGGTTCCCTTCTGATTTCATAATTAATAATAATAATATTGCATTAGAATACACTGTTACAAAGTTTCGTGTTCAATGGACTTTTCAGGCCCATTCTAGTGGCAAATAGAGACTTGATCATTATCCCGCTTGAGAATGGAGAGATTTGGAAATTTAATTGCATTACAAACAGGAGAAGAATAATGTTTCAAACCTCCAGCACGTTGAAAGGATTTGTGATTAATGATGGAAATTTTATGTTCTTTCTGAATACGGTAAAAATGATTTCATAGTGACTGCTTGTTAATTTCTTGTTAATTTTATCAAAATAATCATAAAACTTAAATAATTAATAAAAAATTATATTTACATGAAATTTTCAATTGTTAATTATATTATTACATAAAAATTATAAAATAATCATTAAACATAATAAATTAAGATCAAACTCGTCTTAAAAATAAATGTTCAATTCTAAATTATTTAGCTTACTGACTATTTTGTTAGTAGTATATTACATAACAATTTTATCAAAATAATCATAAAACTTAAATAATTAATAAAAAATTATATTTACATGAAATTTTCAATTGTTAATTGTATTTTTACATAAAAAATTATAAAATAATCATTAAACATAATAAATTAAGATCAAACTCGTCTTAAAAATAAATGTTCAATTCTAAATTATTTAGCTTACTGACTATTTTGTTAGTAGTATATTACAAAACAATTTTATCAAAATAATCATAAAACTTTAATAATTTTCATGAAAATTTAAGTTTAAAACCACTATAGTATATTGATAGTTTATTTAATTAAAATCAAGTCACTCAAAACTTAAATTTGAACACTGGATTTACAATATTTTAAGAAAATTATTCAACAAGTTTAAAATTTCAACTAAATATAAAAAATTATACAAGACTTACTTTACCAATTTCTATAAAATTTTAAATTTACATCAAATAAAATATATAGATTTATATTCTATTAAAAAATTTAATTTTTAAAATAAAAAATAATTCGCCCACGATAGGAGTTGAACCCCCAAACGAATTATTACCAACACCACTGATGTAAGAATTTTGAAAATAACTCATTCAAGATAGGATTTAAACATTGGATTAGTTTATGAAAATAATTAATAGGATTATTTACATGTAAATACTTAACCAAATTCTATAAATTTATAGCAAATATACTGTTTCTAATAAAAATTCAATATTTTGATAATAATTCACGTTGTTAGTCGGATACTAATTTACAAGTTCATTCGACTCTATAAATTATTAGCGATACCATCAACTAAATTCGTTGTGTTTTTAGTGTTTTTATGAAAATAAGTCACTGGGTTTACAAATAAAAGTAACCGATAATTTCGGACATTAAAGCTTTATGTAGCCAAAACTGATTAAATAACCATTAAAAAATTCATCAGGTGATACCTATTAAATATTTCAATAATTTATGATTCAAACTAGGTATATTATAATACTTTTCAATAAATTTATGGATAAACTATTACATGATTTGTTATAAATTTATTTAAAAGGTTAAGAATTTTAACCCTAAATAACGAAAGATAACTTTTAACCCTAAAAGATGAAATATAACTTTTAACCCTATGTGATTAAAAGTTATAACATTATGTAAACCAATAATTACTAAATACCAAGTAAACACATGTCTTTAATAAAGAGTAGTTGGTAAAAAGCATACATATATTTAAAATTCGTTGACAATTTTTAAGTACCTGTTAAAAATGGTTTGAAAATATGAATAAATATTTGAATATTAAATTGAAAATCTCTATTGAAATTAAAAAGTATATAAATTTGTTAATCGTCAATAAACTCGTAAAATTATTGATTGATTAAATGCAATCGTTAATTAGAAATATTATTGACTGAACTTATTTTTTAACAGAAAGTTATTCTTGAAACAACATAAAAATCATACTTCAATAAGTTTTCTTTATATTAATTTTGAAAAAGTAGAAACCACATACTTTATTTTGATTGGCTGTTACTACAGTATATTTGCTATAAATTTATAGAATTTGGTTAAGTATTTACATGTAAATAATCCTATTAATTATTTTCATAAACTAATCCAATGTTTAAATCCTATCTTGAATGAGTTATTTTCAAAATTCTTACATCAGTGGTGTTGGTAATAATTCGTTTGGGGGTTCAACTCCTATCGTGGGCGAATTATTTTTTATTTTAATAATTAAATTTTTTAATAGAATATAAATCTATATATTTTATTTGATGTAAATTTAAAATTTTATAGAAATTGGTAAAGTAAGTCTTGTATAATTTTTTATATTTAGTTGAAATTTTAAACTTGTTGAATAATTTTCTTAAAATATTGTAAATCCAGTGTTCAAATTTAAGTTTTGAGTGACTTGATTTTAATTAAATAAACTATCAATATACTATAGTGGTTTTAAACTTAAATTTTCATGAAAATTATTAAAGTTTTATGATTATTTTGATAAAATTGTTTTGTAATATACTACTAACAAAATAGTCAGTAAGCTAAATAATTTAGAATTGAACATTTATTTTTAAGACGAGTTTGATCTTAATTTATTATGTTTAATGATTATTTTATAATTTTTTATGTAAAAATACAATTAACAATTGAAAATTTCATGTAAATATAATTTTTTATTAATTATTTAAGTTTTATGATTATTTTGATAAAATTGTTATGTAATATACTACTAACAAAATAGTCAGTAAGCTAAATAATTTAGAATTGAACATTTATTTTTAAGACGAGTTTGATCTTAATTTATTATGTTTAATGATTATTTTATAATTTTTTATGTAATAATATAATTAACAATTGAAAATTTCATGTAAATATAATTTTTTATTAATTATTTAAGTTTTATGATTATTTTGATAAAATTAACAAGAAATTAACAAGCAGTCACTATGAAATCATTTTTACCGTATTCAGAAAGAACATAAAATTTCCATCATTAATCACAAATCCTTTCAACGTGCTGGAGGTTTGAAACATTATTCTTCTCCTGTTTGTAATGCAATTAAATTTCCAAATCTCTCCATTCTCAAGCGGGATAATGATCAACTCTCTATTTGCCACTAGAATGGGCCTGAAAAGTCCATTAAACACGAAACTTTGTAACAGTGTATTCTAATGCAATATTATTATTATTAATTATGAAATCAGAAGGGAACCTTTGATTTGTCAAATATTATCATTTCATTGTGAGTGAACGCGTAAACATAATGCTTGAGGCCGATAACGTCGATGACATCTTCCGTCGTATTCAGCTGCAAAGTTCTCAAATTCTGCATAGATGAGACTTGGTAATAAATTCTAGCTAATCAAATAATTACTTACTCTAGCTTTCATATGGCCAAGGTATCCGTTAGTTCCACAAACATAGAGAGTACACTGATAATATCGCATCGTAATTACTCTAATTCCGCTATCTAACCAGAACGTCCGAAGTCTTTTTTCCCTGTGAATGAAAAGGTGAGAAAAAAATTATAAATAAATCCGCAATACCTTGAATCATTCAGATTGACGAAATCAACAATTTGAGTCGCCTCTGAGTCTAAATCGGTGGAAGAATCGCCTAGGCCTATGAGGTCATAGGAAGTGGATGCTAAATTATGTTTTCCAGTTTGATCTTTTATATACTTTTTACAGTAATTTTTCGATGTTCCAGAAGTTCTGTCAAAAACAAAAGTTAATCGCATAATATAAAGAACAATAGTAATACCGCGGTTCCTTATCTTCTAAAAAGTCACTCGACTCAGAGTGCTCACTTACTGAGTGTGGAAACTTGCGGATTCTCCTTTCCCTGGCAATGAATAAGTGAAAATGAAAAAGTAAATTTCCAATAATAGAATAAACTGATTATTGAATAAAATATTGAAAAATCAATTTTTACACTTGTGCAATTGAGATTTCCTCGTTTGGAGTTTCTGTTTGTTGTTTCTAAACTGAATAATAAAAGGTTAATTGAAATTAAATTTATTGTTTTACCAGAATAAGCATGTCAGTCTGTCGGCCTTGCAGTTCATTAAATATCTTTATTGTGTCTTTTGTTTTATTGATTTCGTCAGTTTGTATCTTTATTTTATTTTCCGCTTCTAATAGTTTCCCATTAATTTCCTGCATTTCCTTCTCAACTCTCGCAATAATAGTTTTTTTATTTTCCATTTTCCTAAATAAAATTTCATCAACATTTTGAAAATTTAAATTTATAAAATAGCTTACAAGCAAAATAATTAATTTTGTAATAAAAACGTTTAAACCGAAAGTAAAACAAAATGTTGAATATTACGCAATAAAATTGTAAATTATTTTCAGCAATTTTGAGACTAAAATACAAAATTGTTTGTTTGTTATTATTATTTATTTATTTGTTTTATCAACTGAATTTATTTTCTAATTTCATAGATAAAATGTTTTGCAATTTCTAGAATTCCAAACCCAAATTCAATAAAGTTTTCACAAGGTTTCCAAAGCTCCTCAAGAAAGATCGCACAAAAATTATAATTTAGTAAAGAATATTTGATTGATAAGAATTGGGAAATTTGTGTCGAACTAAATAAAGTTTCAATATTGTTGTTGTCTTATGAATGAGATAGAGTGAAATATTAGTTATTTTATTCGTGTTTTACATTTACTGAGCATCACAACGCTTTCTAGTTATTGTATTGCAGTAAAGGTCAAAGAGCGATTGGCTAATCAATTTTATTGATTATTATACAATACAAATTATCTGCAAGCAATTATATAATTCTTTCTAAATTAATAATAACACAAATCATAAGAATGAGTTAAATAAATTACTAAATTTAGTTCTTTTTTCCCATTGTGACCAAAGAAATAATACGGCGTACGGAAAGTGACAGTTACGTAGCGTCTGTGCATTAAGATCTGTAGTTTCTGAAATATTTAACTTTATAAAATCATTGAAACATTCATCCCTTACAGTAAACCAGTAATTCAATTTTTATATACCGAATTATATGAAAATGACAAAGTCGGTAAATTTAGCAATAGTTTCCAGTATTCTAATAAACTTTAATTCATATTGAAAACTTTCCCTTCGATTTATTTAACCCTCTTTTATATCAAAGTGTTAAGATTAGTAAAGCAAAATAAAAATGAACAACTCAAATGATGGTTTAGCTATGGCCTATGGCGACAAAATGTCAAATGGTTATTATTAAAGTGAACAAGATTTAATTTGTCAATTTTTAACCTAATATTTACTTATAATGATTTGTCAAAGCATTACTCATTTACTTAGTCGTAGACTTAGTCGTAGACGTAGTTGTAGGCGTGTTGGGCGATGATGGGTACTGATGGGTACTGATGGGTGCTGATGGGTACTATTGGGTACTATTGGGTGCGTATCGGTGCGGATGGGTGCGGATCTGTGCGGATGGGTGCGGATCTGTGCGGATGGATGCGGATCTGTGCGGATGGGTGTGTGTGTGTGAAATGTTTAAGATTGTAGGTGTGTGGAAGTTTCTAGAATGTAGGTGTGTGGAAGGTTCTAGAATGTAGGTGTGTGGAAGTTGGTATGTGTATGTGGAAGTTGGTAGGTGTGTTGGTCCACAACTACGTGACATAATAACAGTTAGGTAACTAGTCTCCGAGTAGTGACCAGTGACATAATAAGTGTGACCAGTGACCTAATAAGTGACCAGTGGTCAAGTGATGCAATCATGAGGTCACCAAAGGTCAATTACTAGGTAGCAGCTAGTGGACAAAGGTCAATCTCCAGGTAGCAACAGCGCGTGCAGAGGTCAAATGTTACGTAATAATTACGTAAGCTAGTGGGGGTTTGTATCTGACGGGCTCACATTCTACTACTTTGGATATCTCGACATTTATCCCGGTATTCACAAAGAGGCCCTCTGCATTTTTGAGAGCTACTTTTCCATAATTAATCCTACGGTATGTCTTTTTTTGATTCGATCAAACCAGTTTTATTATGCAACAAATGTTACAAATCTCCCTCAAGTTGCCAAGAGATTTCCATTGATAAAATACAGTAAAACCCCGTTATAATTCGAAAATCAGGGTCCATTAAATCGGGTCGCGTATATGCGGGGTTTTACAAAATTGAACATTTTTTCGGGCAAGATATACGTGTACACATGTAAAAATCAAAAGTCGGCTTATCATCAGATGATTATTAAAATTTAGATAAATTAAAGCATCGATGCCAATATATAAAAGTTATTACCGTGCATTATAACATTTATTAATTTTTTAGTTTGCGTTATAATACGGATTGACCAAAAATATCAAAATATCATAAAATTATAAAAAGTGTATCAACATAGAACGTTACTGTGCCGTATTGGTTTCGTTTTGTCAAATAAAGATTTTATTTTATAAAGATTTTAAATATTTAAAACATTTAATAATTTTTATATCTGAATTCGCTCCGTAAAACATAACATAAACCGAATTATAAAACTTTTTACGGCGTTGATATATTATATTCATTGCATGCCGCCCGAAAGTTTATTATTATGTATATTTAAACACTCATTTCATAACGCTAAAATTTTATTTTATGCAACAACTGCAAGAATAAATAGCAATCAAGGGATGATTTCAGCGCGCAAAAACAATTAATAAATTTGTATAATTTATTGAAAAATACATCCAAATTCGTTTGCTTCTTTGTTTTTCGCAAATTCAAGAATGTTTCTTAATTGAAGTACTTTTAAACTATCAACATCTTGTGTTTCCAGCCACCTTAAACTAGCTTCTAGATGTACTACTGCTTTAGAAACTTTTGGGGGAGGAATTGTAGAGCAATCGTCATCGTTATCACTATCTTCTGTTTTTTGCGGAACTGATTGTGCTGCTTCATTCTTCATGCCGACATTTATAACAATTTCCTCATCTGATATATGCTCATATATAGGGCAGATTTCATCTACTGAATTCCAATTAAGAATACCAACCTCTCAAAGTGGACTCGCTGATTCTCAAACCTCTCGCAAGCTGGGTTTGTTGTTTGTCATTCTTTAGTTGATGTAGGGCAAGCGGTTTCCCTTCGGTAGAAAACGACATTAGTTTTTGAACTTGCTTTTCCATAACATATAATTATTTTTTAATATAAACAAACAATATACACTTATAAAAGATTTAAATTAATAAAGTCCAAAATATTACGAATCATTTTTAATAATAAAGGTATTAAAAATAATCTACAATTACAATCATTTTTATTTCAAAGTTTGATCACTGCAAACATTTTGACAATTTTATCACGCTATATTTATTAAGGTTTGTTATTTTTTTTTAAGAACAGTTTTATATAGTAAAAATGAATTTAATTTCATGTTTTGGTTATTTTAATTTTATCAAATTTTTTTCTAAATGTAAATGAATATAAAAATTTTGGGTGCCATGCTACGACCGCGTTAAATCCGAATTCGCGTTATGGCGGGGCGCGTTATAGCTGGGCTTCACTGTAATAAGAAATAAATTTACCTTGACCCCGCTCATTACACACGATTGCGCAATCGAATTCACATAGCTTCGTAGATTTTTCAAATAAGTCGTGCCGCAATTTTATCGAGCAATTCTATTCGACAGTTTTCGACCAATCAAAATTTGGTCATTTTAAATTACCGGTTAATCATTTTAATTTTTTAAATTTTATGGAACTGATATGCGAAATGGAAATAAAATTGTTAAAACCGCTAAAATACAGTATTTGTTAAATGAATTTCTCAATTTTCAGAACGAAGAGTCTCGTGACATTTTGCTGTCGAATATAAAACTGTTCAGTTCAAGTAAAAACGCGTTTGTCATCTTGGATTCCAGCAATCAGCTGATGATATACAAATTGACGGTTTTTTCATTTTTCTTTCATCATTATTATTTCCCTTTAGATTGGAGCAGTTTGCCAGCTACTGAGAAAGATGCCGATCCCAGTGGAAGGCGAGGTCAGCGCAATTCATGTTTCAGATTGTGAGAAAGTAATATTATTTGGTTTGAACTTATTATTATTATTATTATTATTATGCTTTAGGTTTTTATAGCTGCTCCTGAGCGATTGTACGAATTTTATATTTGATTTATTTACAAATATATTTTGTTTCAATTTTCGTTTTCTAATTAGTTGGATTTAGATATTTTTATATATTTATTGGGGAAGGGGTAATTGAGTAGTGAATTATCCATTAAGGTTTTGTTCAAATGCGTAGGTGCCAATCAGATTGATCCTTGCTTGCGGCTGCTGACTAATATTCCTGTAAATAATAATTTATTTTCTAGTAATAATTGTGTGACAAAGGGAAAATTTTTGAGCTCGGTAGAGTCACCTGTATTGTACTGGACTAGCACGATGAAGGATATCTGCTGCTAGAACCGAATTTATACCGAACATTATGATGAGCCAACGATTATTTTAAAAATTTATTACAAACAAAAATTAATTGTTTTCATTTTTGTTAATTCTTTCATCTTTTGCAATTTGCAATCAACATTTACTTCATCATAAATAAAAAATGTTCTTCCTTATTCAATAAATTGAACCAACTTAGAAGACGCGAGAATCGCCAGTTTTCAATACAGTGGCATTTGGGTTTGTCAAACTTCGCATTACTATGGTCATTGTAGAGTTTTCACTTTGTCACCATTACTCAAACTAGGGAACTAATCGAGATTTCATTTCTTCCAAATCCGAATAAGCTAGATGAAGTATCCAAGATGACTCCTATTTCAACAGCTACTGTAAAGAGGAGTTTTTCAAGTTTATGACAACTGAAGTAGCAAGTGATAAAGCATTGATGACCTTAAAAAAAATCTTATGGATGTACAAAACAAAGGCAAAATTATAGAAAAGTGGATTTCTCTTCACCCACGAATTTTTCTTTTTTAGTAAATATTTATGCAAAACTCTTGGTTGTATACCGTTAATAGAATGTTTATGTAACTTTCTGTTGAGCGGCCTTTATGGGAAATTATAATTATACATTGAGTATATTATTATTAAAAAACAACGTTTGATTTAAAATTTGCTTACTTTACTTTTATCGAAGAAAGTTCATCCATTACATCACTAATTTTGATTTTGTTACAGATATCGCTTTCAATCGAAATCAATGACAAGCTAACTAATATTTCCTGAGAAATGGTTGACCGTAAATAATTCTTAATTAGTTTAAGTCTGGAAAATGAACCTTTCACCACGTACAACTGAAACTGGTAGAGTTAATAGTGGTGGGTTACAGGGTTTCGAATCTTGCTTATCCTTCTAGTTGCCCTAGTAACGCCATACAAAATGATTCTGATCGCCACTTGGCACCCGTTGCTAAGCAACGTTGGTAATGTGTTCAAGTGGTGGATTGTCCGCAAAAATTGAGTATCATTGCTAGTACTATAGTTGCTCGGACAACCCTCGGGTTCACGAGCTGTCGATAGAAGACCTATGCTCGCTTAGCTCTGTCCCTCGTGGTCATTCCAGATTAGGTTCTTATTTGCCCGCGGAAAGATGAAACGAAGGTTTAGTGACGTGACGCGGATATTTAAGATAACGCTGGTGTGTAGATATATCAAAGGAACAAATTGATTAAGAACACGACTACTTAATTTCGACTACGCAATTTTTTCGAGTTAATGATTTTGAAGCTGGATTGCTCGACGTCGGGCACATTCCTTGCGTCCCGGACGACGATTATTTGCTGGAGGGATAGGTTGCGCTGCTGACTGGGTGTTTTTCTGCGACATCTGGGTTGGGGCGAAGACGAGCGGATATGTTACCGCTTCCCCTTCCCGGCAGACTGCTAGGGCGACTTCGAGTCCCCGAATTTGCGTGCGCAGGCTCTGATTGAGCTGCCGCTCTTCTGCCCAACCTTTCTGGGCCGCCGTGAGTCGGTGATAGACCGCTTTCGTTTTTGCGGGATCCGACCATGATGCTTTTATCTGCTGCATCTCTCGGGTCAATTGAATAATTTGGGTGAGTAATTCCGCGTTTGACTGTCTCGCGTGGTCCAGTTCAGATTGTAGGATTTGTAGGGAAGACATCACTATAACCAAAGATATCATTTTAATTTATTATTGATTAAGTTAGATCATCATTTATCTCATTAAACAAAATCACGAATAATTCTAGCTATAAGAAGAAATAACACGCATAACTTCTAATGTTTTTTTAAATCAGTTACTACATGAAGACTATCACTATCAATTCATTCTTCAGGACAATGTCTCTTCAGGCTTCGTTTGAGAGCCGCCACTGTATAGGGTCGTCGGGTATCACGGACTGGGCGAGGTGGATAGGCTTCTGCAATCCGCCCGGCGAGGATTTCTTCCACCACGTTTGCGAGATACATCCTCGCCTTAACCACCTGTAGATCCACCTGCTCCTGCACCCTTTCCCATTGGGTGAGAAGGTTCTGTGCGTTCATGTAGGTCTCCGCAGCCGGATATTGCTGTCCCGTGAGACCGCAGGGATCCTTCTCCAAGCCTAATATCTTCCACGTAGTAGGGTATGGCCACGGTTGTTGCAACTGGTCGAATATTCTTATAGTCGGCGGGACTCCTGTCTGTTCCTGATTGTCTGTCTCTCGACTGGAGATTCGTTTGGGCGACATGTCTAAACATTATTGTCATTAGATTCGATTGATTCACCCATTTTTAGTTATCAGCAAATAAATGGTGCCTACGTTATTGGTACGGGGGTCATCCAAATTAGACTTATCGAATTCTAGTAGCTTTATACTTGGTTGTGATTCTTTCGAAATGGGTGGACGGTTTATCTAGAAGCTTTAGGGGCACTATATCTCGTCGATTAATTCCTCCGACGCTCTTATGCATCCATTCAAGATCATAACAATCGAATACCATTCTGATACTATGAAAATTGGTTTGCTGACATCTCGGTGGACAGGGGTTCACTCACATCTGCGAATTTCTGCTTAATAAGCTACACGTGACTATTGTTTTCCTTTACTCGATGGGACGTTAGTAAGAAGGTTATGTTAACTTACGGGCCTGGTCCTTTAGTGTGCACTCCTCTGTAGGGGTATTTATGTTAGTGTCATTAATAATATACGTGATATAAGTTTTCTAATTAACTTGGTTTTAATCAAATTAGGTATGTGAATCTTAAGGTGTTATAGACTCGATATTATGGGTAGCATTTCAGTAAGTTAACTTAAATTTTCATCCAATTTTATTGAACAATTTTATAAACGGTGATCTGAACGTTTAAGGGCGAGACCGGATGTCGAACGGATAAATCGATGAAGCATAGACGTGCGTTTGGCGATTTCATGTGATTTCCGGCGGATTTTGCCAATGTGGCTTAAGTGGTTGAAAGGAAGTGAGTTAACTTATTTACATCCTGTGATTAAGTTCATAGTATTTCACTTTCAGGATTATTGATCGACGGATTCATCTAAACCTAGCTAAAATAATTCGGGTAAGTTATTTCGTTGATTAATAGGAATGTGTCTTATCGCCATGTTAAGGGAAACTGCTTAAAACGATTGAGGCCTTCAAGTAGATGCAATTCAATGTCCTTGTGATATTTTCGTTATGTGGAGTTTTATTTATTCAAAGAGAAAAAAAAATCGATGTGGAGCCTTTTCGTGAGTTAGCAATTGATGTAATGTTAAAATAAAATTTTTCTCTCATTTAAAACGTTGATTCTTGTAATTATGTTAATTTGGTTTAAACAATAATTCGTTTCTTTCGTCTGGGAACGCTTTGCTTTAATCTCTGAACTTGTTTCATTTTTAAGAAAACTCTATTTCTATCTATAAATTATTCTAATTCTAATTAATGGAAGGTTTTAATAATATATTTTGGTTTCCATTACTCGGTCTTTTTATATTTACGTTTCAACTAATTTAAGCAACCTTTACTTCAATTCTATGAAATTACTTTAATATTGACCCAATACTATTAAATCCATGAATCCAGTTTTTACTTTATCCTTATCCAAGGATCTGCTTAATCTCTACTAAAGAAATTTATTTTACTCTTATTCAAATTACTCTTAATTTTTAATCATTGAACGGCTTGGTTTAATCGACATCGTTTTTTAGTTCAATTAACACATTACTGTTAATCGAAGAATTTATATCGTTTAATCAACAATTAATATATAAAATTTTCTATTCTTAATCCATAACCTACGTTAATTTTAATCGTTTTAATTAAGTTAATTTAACCAATAAAGTATGTACGTTCACGCAAAATCCCTTTAGGTTTAATCAAAGTGAAACAAATTCAGCTTAATCAACGAGTTATTTGTCTTTAGTCAACAGTTAATAATCTAATTTAATTGAGTTGATGAATTATTTATCTAATGATTTTTACCTTTAAATTAGTATACCAATGATTAGTTTATTTCATATTATTACTTCAAGTTGGCTATATCAACGATTTTTAATGTAATTTATTCCCGTACCCTTTCCCTTTAATAGGCCTTAGGCGCATTCTATGTTTATATTATATTTACTGAGTGCCCACTGGACTACTCGGTGTGATGATTTTGAGCCGTATGTAACATAAATTTAGGTCGATTTTACAGAAATGAGAAACGAGGAAGCAGCCAGAGACTTCTTCCTTATTTCTCTTTTCAGCTATAGGGAAAATATTGACGTTACGACTCCTGTGTTCCGCACGCTGAGTCTTCACGGGTACATATCATGTAGATTTTGCTTTCTTGCGTTATGTGTTGGCTGTGGGCCGGAAAAATTTCGACAGTTTAATTTATGAAAAATATATATAAAAAAATTTATGAATAGCAATAATATTTATTAATTGCTAACAAAAAAGAACATAGTTACCATTCATTGCCAATCCATAAAATCGCATAAAATAGCATATCATAAAATAAAACATAAATGCCTCTCTCCCCACGCCGACGCCCAAGCAGAGCTCTACCGAGTTGCAATGGACGTGACGTGGAAAGAGGGTTCCAACATAAATATTTCTCACCTAAAAATTTGTCTTCAAAAATAGATTTTTAATCAATAATTCAAAACCAAATTCTGATTCAAAATGGTTTGTTTCGAAAAACGGTTTTAAAAAACGGTTTGAAAATGGTTTGAAAAATGGTTAAGTTAAATGTGAAAATGGATCAGTATATATACCTATTTTTCTCGAATGTGAAATTTGATGCAGTAAAACAAAATTCGACCTTGTTATTTTCTAGTAAATTCTATTCTTTAATTTTATTATTTTTTGATTTATTTTTATAATTTTTTTATTTAGAATTTTTATTGAATTATTACTAATTCAAATTTTCCGATTTAAATTTCACTTTAATGAACTTTTATTAATTTTTTCAATTTTGTCGAATTTGTTGTGTTTTCTTGTTATGTTTGTGTTGGTATCGTGCGGATCTTGGTGCGTTTTGTTATTATTTTAATTTATTTTTATGTTTATTATTTTATTTTTAATTCCTTTTTTCTCATATTTGATAGGATTTAATTGGTGTTTTAGGGTTTATTTAAATTGCATGTTGTATTTGCGTGTGTGTTACTGATCCATTAAAACATTCCTCAAGGCCGTTTACGTTCTGGCCCAACAATAGTATTCTCAAAGATTTAAATATTTTTGGCAAATTTATCAAATAAATCATTTGATTAAATAAACTGTAATATATTTGATGGATCAAAACTACTTAGTTGAGTTATGTTGTCTTTAAATATACACAGTTCGTTACATAATTATGAATAACTGATACCTATTAGTTCTATTTAGTTCTATCAGTTACCGCAATTTCTAATTCTTTACCTTTATTTCGTAATATTTCCTTATCCAAATTATAAATTTCATTAAAATTTATTAGAAATTGAAACTTTTTCGACTATTGAGTTGATTACACTATCAGCATGGGCGTA
>CM039679.1:328720918-328728418 GCA_022537955.1 Schmidtea mediterranea
AATATATTTTATAAGCTAATTTTAACTTAAAGTATATATTTTATGTGTAAATATCTAATTGTGATTTGAGTGAGTAAATTGATGCACTATGTGTATATTAGTAACAGATGGCTATCAGGTAGGTACAATATGAGTAAAGAGGGAGTTAACACATAATAAATCAATAAAAAGAAACTAATTTACCAAATGAATCAATAAAAACAAAAGCATATGGAAACCAATCTACACAATAAAACCCCAGTTATTTTATGAAAATATTTATTAAAATGACATTCTAGCACTATTGACTTTCCAAATTGGAGTCATGACATCATCTGAATTGATCTCTATCCTTGTATAATGATAATTGTATACCAATGAAAGTTTTCAATAAAATTTACTTCTTTATTAGCAATATAAAACTTTGCATTCTCGTGGCCAAGATATATGTTGTTATCGCTTCTTAACTTGATATTCATTGTATTTAGAATTTCGTTTACTAATTACAATCTGCATCCAATATTATTGGGTATTGATTAATGTGATTGGCATTGAAAATTTGTAAGTGATAGAAAATCTGAGAAAATGTAAGGTATGGCTATAATTCTTCACTATCATAAATTCAGTTTGCATGTCAAAATAATGATTATAGTTGTCATCGTATTTATACTATGTATATAACCAATGCAATGATAATGTATAATTTTATTATAAATATTAACAAAATATTTTAATGGGATACATAACTTGAGTACTTAATGTAATGTTCAGATGGATGAATAAGGTTTTGTTAATCATATACGATTCACGGCTTTTTATGTAAAAATAATTGAAAATGAGTCAATTATCATCAAATTAATACTGTCCAATAAAGATATCATAGCTTGTTTTAAATATCTGATTTAATCGAATTTCCATTGATTTGTCGTAGATTTTGAATCTAAAAAACATACATTCAAAGATTTACTCACTGTTCGATGAAGGGGTTACATATCATTGTGGTATTAAATAAATCGGGAACAAAATTACTTTAAAGGGCTGATAAATGTATCGATACAAAGTTGACATATATGCACATACAAGGTTGACACAACTGCATTCACATGATATAACATTCACACATCTATCAATCAAAATCATGCATTTGGGTCGCAGATGAGTAATAAAATCAATCAAATAACAAAAATGAGCAAATCACATATAAAACACGATAATTATACATTGAGGTTATCAATTTTAATCAATGTGAGGTATTTATCACATATAAATCTAACCTATTTCATACAATTTAACAGTCTTAATATGTTTGTTATGAAAACATGGGTATATTTGGGGTACTTCATTGAAATATATCACTCACTGTTGAGAATTATTTTACGTTAGACATAAACCATCAAAACATTTATTTTAGAATTATTGGAAGTTGAACTTTGTTTTATAAAACTGTCGTAACTTTTATCAAATTCAATTGGTAAAACAGAAAATATATTTTTACTACATTACATATATACAAAATGATATTCTTCAATAATTATACCACAACTTTCACATTTACGAGTAGTGGTTTTGAAACAAGAAAAACAAATAATTATATGTCCACAAGGTAAATATATGATGAATGCTTTGTTAATCTGAGAAATTGATCATGTCAGAAAATCTTTTCTTGCATCGGACAGTTTTTCGAATTTTTATATTTCTATTTTATCGACATTATCATCAATAATTTCATCAGTGATTTGTTGAATCCAAACAAGTCTACAAAACATTCAACTAATTCATGTTTAAAGGATTTATTTCAATTTTTCTAGAAATATATCATCAAATTTTGATGCCAAAAGCCTATCAATTATTAAAAAGGTCTGACCCCCATATAACACCTAATTTAAATGGTTAGTTTATTCAATAAATATCAAACCAAACTTCTGTATCCTTTATCACCATTTATGAAAATAAAATCTAAGGTAATTTATTAATGAATGTTTAATAAATGTTTAGTAAAATATAAAATTTTGTTATTCATTGATATTCATGATAAAATATCCATGGCAATGTTGATATTTTGTTAATGAAAATATGGTCATACAATTTGATCATACAACATGGTCATACAATTTGATCATACAACATTATCATATTAGATTTATAAAGTAAAATAAATATTTTTAAAGTTATTTTAAAATACTGCAACGTAAAATAATCATAAAATACCACAACGTAATGACTGATAGAATATATCTTCCAATAATTTAATTATAATTCATTGTTACATTATGAATAAAGAAAATAAAACCACTGAAAACAAGGAGTTGATATCTTCAATGAAACTGGAAAACTCGATAAGTATAAAATTTTAATTTTCATAAAGTTATATATTATTATTAGGAGACTCTATTGATAAAGTTAAAAAACAGAGGATTGAAGAAACATTCTTAAAGGAACATCTGAAAGTGCAGAGAGAAGAGTATATGAAAATCTTTGAAAAATATATCACAGAAAAAGATGTTCTTATTAATAAATATCGAAAAATGTGTATAAAGTTAGAAAAACTCAGAAGAGAAAACGAAAATTTAAAAGAACTATTGAATAAAGAAGAAGACGAATGTTTTTAAAATAGAATTTATAACTTTTTGATTATTATTACTTTTATTTGTATTTATTTGTGTTTGTAAATAATTTATTGGATGAAAACTCATTCATAGAAAATCAAAATTTAGTTATGTTAGGAATACATTCAAAATCATATGAATTAATAATAATAATAATGATTATTTTTAAATTTTCGTAAAAGATGATCGTACTTTCGATATCATCAATCAAATGTACACTCAAAATTTGTAGAAAATAAATGTTAATTATTTTTCAAATAAAAATGATGAATTAATACTCAAATATATATCTAAATATTTAAAATTAAAATTAAAAATAAAAAAAAAATTAAATTAAATAATCTACATAAAATATTTAATTTACCATTTCGTAAATGAATTCGAAAGTATCATAGGAAAATATATAAAATATTTGGATGAAAGTAACACAAAGAGTGTTTAATTGCACATTATAAATACACACATAAAAAGAACCATAATGACATTAATAAATACTGTAAAATACATAGTAAAACTAAGTAAAACAATATTATGTTCAATTCCCAAACAAAGACATTGCAATTTAGGTGCAACGAGCATACATTAATCTGATTGGACAAAGTCGCTTTAAAAACAATAATATAACAGTTTAACTGGAAAATTTTTCTTTGGGTTATAAATTTCGTCTATGAAACCGGTTTAATAGATTTTTAAATGTTTTGACGGAAAAATATTTGCAAAGGAAAATATTTGAGAATGGCCCATACTTTTACATAATTTATATGTTTTCTTACCAAAATATCCAATAAATATGTATAAAAATAAAAATAATTTCTAAACATATATATATATAGAAGTTGACTAAGCCTGTATGACTTCCAATTTGGTAACAAATACTCAATTATATAATTAATATTAGTAAAATTATTAAGAACTTACGAAATGGCTATGTATTAACTAATATACATATTTATGATTCGCTCAATGTTGTATGATCAAATTGTATGACCATGTTGTATGATCAAATTGTATGACCATATTTTCATTAACAAAATATCAACATTGCCATGGATATTTTATCATGAATATCAATGAATAACAAAATTTTATATTTTACTAAACATTTATTAAACATTCATTAATAAATTACCTTAGATTTTATTTTCATAAATGGTGATAAAGGATACAGAAGTTTGGTTTGATATTTATTGAATAAACTAACCATTTAAATTAGGTGTTATATGGGGGTCAGACCTTTTTAATAATTGATAGGCTTTTGGCATCAAAATTTGATGATATATTTCTAGAAAAATTGAAATAAAATCCTTTAAACATGAATTAGTTGAATGTTTTGTAGACTTGTTTGGATTCAACAAATCACTGATGAAATTATTGATGATAATGTCGATAAAATAGAAATATAAAAATTCGAAAAACTGTCCGATGCAAGAAAAGATTTTCTGACATGATCAATTTCTCAGATTAACAAAGCATTCATCATATATTTACCTTGTGGACATATAATTATTTGTTTTTCTTGTTTCAAAACCACTACTCGTAAATGTGAAAGTTGTGGTATAATTATTGAAGAATATCATTTTGTATATATGTAATGTAGTAAAAATATATTTTCTGTTTTACCAATTGAATTTGATAAAAGTTACGACAGTTTTATAAAACAAAGTTCAACTTCCAATAATTCTAAAATAAATGTTTTGATGGTTTATGTCTAACGTAAAATAATTCTCAACAGTGAGTGATATATTTCAATGAAGTACCCCAAATATACCCATGTTTTCATAACAAACATATTAAGACTGTTAAATTGTATGAAATAGGTTAGATTTTATATGTGATAAATACCTCACATTGATTAAAATTGATAACCTCAATGTATAATTATCGTGTTTTATATGTGATTTGCTCATTTTTGTTATTTGATTGATTTTATTACTCATCTGCGACCCAAATGCATGATTTTGATTGATAGATGTGTGAATGTTATATCATGTGAATGCAGTTGTGTCAACCTTGTATGTGCATATATGTCAACTTTGTATCGATACATTTATCAGCCCTTTAAAGTAATTTTGTTCCCGATTTATTTAATACCACAATGATATGTAACCCCTTCATCGAACAGTGAGTAAATCTTTGAATGTATGTTTTTTAGATTCAAAATCTACGACAAATCAATGGAAATTCGATTAAATCAGATATTTAAAACAAGCTATGATATCTTTATTGGACAGTATTAATTTGATGATAATTGACTCATTTTCAATTATTTTTACATAAAAAGCCGTGAATCGTATATGATTAACAAAACCTTATTCATCCATCTGAACATTACATTAAGTACTCAAGTTATGTATCCCCATTAAAATATTTTGTTAATATTTATAATAAAATTATACATTATCATTGCATTGGTTATATACATAGTATAAATACGATGACAACTATAATCATTATTTTGACATGCAAACTGAATTTATGATAGTGAAGAATTATAGCCATACCTTACATTTTCTCAGATTTTCTATCACTTACAAATTTTCAATGCCAATCACATTAATCAATACCCAATAATATTGGATGCAGATTGTAATTAGTAAACGAAATTCTAAATACAATGAATATCAAGTTAAGAAGCGATAACAACATATATCTTGGCCACGAGAATGCAAAGTTTTATATTGCTAATAAAGAAGTAAATTTTATTGAAAACTTTCATTGGTATACAATTAT
The DNA here is from genome assembly GCA_022537955.1 of Schmidtea mediterranea. Taxonomy (NCBI): domain Eukaryota; kingdom Metazoa; phylum Platyhelminthes; order Tricladida; family Dugesiidae; genus Schmidtea; species Schmidtea mediterranea. The sequence continues at coordinate 328,726,234 of CM039679.1, forward strand.
CATTATACAAGGATAGAGGATCAATTCAGATGATGTCATGACTCCAATTTGGAAAGTCAATAGTGCTAGAATGTCATTTTAATAAATATTTTCATAAAATAACTGGGGTTTTATTGTGTAGATTGGTTTCCATATGCTTTTGTTTTTATTGATTCATTTGGTAAATTAGTTTTCTTTTTATTGATTTATTATGTGTTAACTCCCTCTTTACTCATATTGTACCTACCTGATAGCCATCTGTTACTAATATACACATAGTGCATCAATTTACTCACTCAAATCACAATTAGATATTTACACATAAAATATATACTTTAAGTTAAAATTAGCTTATAAAATATATTTGAATTCAAAATTTAAGTAAAAACTTTATAAATTAACTTAATATTATCATTAATTAGTTATGTTATCCACTTTTGATAATTTAATAGTAAACATTTTAATATTCTTCAATTATAAATTTTAGATCTTTAAATATAAATGTTGATAACACACATGATGACGAAATGCTTGATAATAAAATTATAATAGACGAAAATAATGTTAATGAAATGGTAATAATAATAAAAAGTTAAAGTATAATAATAATAATAATAATAATAGTATTAATTAATAATATTAATAGAGATCTGTTGAATATTACAGATATTTTATTTTACAGTTGTTATATTACTTATAAAATAGATCTTAATACAAATAGATTGGATAAACACAGAATTACTAATATCAATTATCATTTTTTCTGCTTTCTGAGTATTTTCAGTTTTCACACTTTTAATTTCAACATATTTTAAAACTTTTTATAGCAAATATGAATATATCAAATTTTCAATATACGTGAATTATGTTAGTTCACAATGTAGATGCAATACAATTGAATGTTTAACAAAGACTTGACTAATGAATATATATATTAAAAACTATGGTTTTATTAATTGATTTTAGGAATATAGTTATAAAAAAAAAAAACTTTACAAATTATATTGATTAAAAGTATACCCGCGCGCCTTTAATATATCACGTTTTGACTAAATAATAACATTATTTTGACTACCATCATTCGATTTCGATGAGTTTAAATGGATGAATTATTTGTTTGTATTTTTAAATATAATAATATCTTTACACTTTATTATATTTTATTTACAAGCTGGTCGTAGGCGGCTATAATCTCCCTAGTCTGCAAATAATTATTTTGGTAGTAATAAACATTAATTAATTAATTTAGTGCCTATGACACTTTGTAGTGTCCGCGCATGAAAGTTGTGTAATGTGCAATTACTCGACAAGCTAAGCCTAATTTGTGCAATGAAGCCGAGGTACTTTTTGACCTCACTTGGTCTGTCAATAATTAAGCATAAACTTCATATTGTTCTCTCTTATCGTAAATTTTTATTGTGTTTTTAACTATATTAGATCTCAGCCATTTCAAGATATTTTCAATGAAATTTTGGCTTCTGAATGATCATCATCAATAAAAAGATTTATCAGACGATTTCGAACAATTATGTAATAAAACTTGTATATTATAGAAAACTAAACTTGTAAATTTTCATTTACTTATTTTATTATGTTTTGATTATTTTATTATTAGTTGCTTTTATAAATTAGGGTTTGAGATCATGTTCACAATAGTTAAAAGTAACTTGAATAATATTTCTTTAGAAACAAAATACATTTATTACATATACACAGAATGGTACTCATCAATAATTATACCACAACTTTCACACCTATTAGAGTTTTTAAAACATGATGAACAAATAATGATATGCCCACATGGTAAATATAAAATATTGACTTTATTAATTAAACAACTTGAACATGTAAGATATTGTTTTTGTACTTCATCCAGTTTGTCCTTGATTTTTATTTCGATTTTATCTGCATTATCAATGTAGGATTGAATAACATCTCGATATTTGCCAAACCTGAAATCCATGCATACCCAGAATATATTAAGCATATTAATTTCTGTAGGATTTATATTATTTAGAAATAATATACAACTAGATAATTTCATTAGTGATTTGTTGAAACCGAATAATTCTACGAGAATTTGAATGTTGTGATGTTTAAAAGACTTATTTATTTTTGATAGTAATAAATAATCATAGGTTTCTGTGAACAGTCTATCGATTATTAAAAATGTCTGATTCCATTCAATACTGAATTCTGGTATCTT
>CM039679.1:328730918-328773418 GCA_022537955.1 Schmidtea mediterranea
AAAAATTTTGAAAAAAAAAAAAAAAAAAAAAAAATTTTTGAATGACCTTGACCTTGAATGACCTTGAAAATATATGTACTTTTCAACATAGAAAAATTTTTGAAAAAATTTCGAAAAATATTCTATCTTTTTTGGTCCAGCGGTGACATAGGAAATCGTGTACTTTTAAACATAGAAAAAATTTTGAAAAAATTTCGAAAAATATTCTATCTTTTTTGGTCCAGCGGTGACATAGGAAATCGTGTACTTTTCAACATAGAAAAAATTTTGAAAAAATTTTTGAATGACCTTGAAAATATATGTACTTTTCAACATAGAAAAATTTTTGAAAAAATTTCGAAAAATATTCTATCTTTTTTGGTCCAGCGGTGACATAGGAAATCGTGTACTTTTAAACATAGAAAAAATTTTGAAAAAATTTCGAAAAATATTCTATCTTTTTTGGTCCAGCGGTGACATAGGAAATCGTGTACTTTTCAACATAGAAAAAATTTTGAAAAATGTATGAGTCATGGTCTTTGTTTCAATGACCTTGAAAAGATATGATGAGTCATCCAATGACCTTGAATGAGTCATGGTCTTTGTTTAAAATTTTTCGATGAGTCATCCAATGACCTTGAAAATATATGATGAGTCATCATATGACCTTGAATGAGTCATGGTCTTTGTTTAAAAATTTTTGATGAGTCATGGTCTTTGTTTCAATGACCTTGAATGAGTCATTGTCTTTGTTTTAAAATTTTTTGTACTTTTAAAAAATTTTTACTTTTGGACTTAGCGCGAAAAAATTTTTTCCCGGGGGGGGGTGGGGGGAGGGGGTATGTGGTCCAGCGGTGACATGGTCTAGCGGTGACATATCTATCTACTTGTATTAAATGAAATATAAACATACTGTAAACTGTAATTTCATCTCACTCTATGAAGTTAAATTTTGAACACTTAGATGCGATTTCACTATCTATTAAACTAAACAACATCATTAATGACTCACTTGCTGAAATCAAATAATTTACAGACAGTGAAGTATCAAGCAAAGCTCTCACATTTAGATCGGTTTTAAAAACTCCTGTCTTTATAATTTGAATGTACATTGCTAATTGCGTATTCTCGCATTCCCGTGGATCAGCTGACATTCTGCAGACAAAACAAAGTGACTTAAAATCCTGTGTGTATTTGTGTGAAAATTTAGAACAAGTGATTGTACAATTACGTTCAAAAATCACATATTTCGTTTAAATGCAGAGGAAACTGCACGCTCATTATGTGCCTGTGAGCTCGAAATTCCGAGAAAAACTGCAAAGCAGACACAGCAGTCAAATATACAAACCAACAGCCCAGATTAGTATTACAGGATCTCATTTTTCTCTGACGTTTCTTGATTTCTTCACATCTCAAATTAAAAATAGATTCTTGCGTCACAGAAAAACGATGCAGAACATAGAACATTTTCTTCCTAAACAGATTATATAAGCAGAAGATGAAAAAATCCTCCTGTCTATAAAATCCATCAATGGACAATGACCAAATGATATAATTTGCAGTAAAGAAGAATTTTTATTTGAGGTGAAGATGTGGATGCGTCATTGTATGACTCAAAAATATATTTCATTGGATTTCATTCATTGCTTGAATATTTGCAGCAGTCATTTATTTCCTACGGTTCACAATTTATTGAAGTTGTCTTTTTCTACGTTGCGTAGAATTAAAAATTATGGAACACGACATCAGAACAGAGATTGAATGGTTCAATTATAATGAACATTCACCAGGAATTGCGTGCTTCCTTAAACGCTGAGAAAGTTTTAGACGCTTTGGCGAAGAGCCAAAGAAGATTGGTACTGGTGGGTTTCTGGGTGTTGATATTTTGAAACTATATGGTTGTTACCCAGACAACCCCATACAAATATCTTTCGCCTACCACTCGGCACCCGTTACTAAGCAACGTTGGAATTGTGTTCGAGTGGGTAGATCGTCCGCAAAAAGTGAGCGCTATTGCTAATGCTATAATTGACCGAACGATTCATGGGTCCAACGAACTGCCGATAGATAACCTGTGCTCGATTTTGATTCTTAGGTCCCATTATTATCCTATCTTTTTCAAATGTTAACCTATACTCTCATATCCTTTATCTTTATGTCTATTCCCATTATTCTTATCGTTTTTCGTGTTAATGATTATTCTATGGCCTGTACACCCTTTGTTAAGTTAAATATTCCCACAGTATATCTTTTACCCTTATCCCTATAATAACTACAATGTTCCCTATTATTATTACTAGCATTATCATTGTTACTATTATATGTATTACCTTTATTAATTGTTACTACTATTACCTTTATTATTATTTTTATTACTATAATTACCATTATATTTACCGTTATTACTACCATTATTATTATCACAATTATTATCATTATTATTACAAGTACCATGATCATTATTATTATTATTATTATTAATATTATTATTATTATTATTATTATTATTAATATTATTATTATTATTATTATTATTATTATTATTATTATTATTATTATTATTATTATTATTATTATCATTATTACCATTTTCATTATTATTATTATTATTATTATTATTATTATTATAATTATTATATTTATTATCAATATTATTAACAAATTTTTGTGTAGTGATTCGTCTTTATTCCTCAGCTTTAATAAATATTTTTCTTATATAAAAATTTCGCCGTGATCCATCAGTATTTTTCCGGTTTTCGATAAAGTATTTTTGTTAATTCGAAAAATTTTAGCAGCGTTCCGCCCTTATTTTACGGTCTTACCCGGATATTCTATCAATTATTGAGCCGTATTCTACTTTTACTTTGCTATTTTTGATAAGTATTTTAGTTGATTCGGAAAATTTGGGCAGCGTTCCACCCTTATTTTACAGTTTTATAAAATTTTCAATTATTTCCGAAAATTTGCGCAGCGTTCTGCCCATATTTACCGTTTCAATTCAACATATTTTATTTACTTCTTTATAACATTATTTTTCATGATTTTAGTCGTTCGGATTAATCTTTTTCCTTTTTAATCTATTTATTTTAACTGTTGAAATTTTCCCCGCTACCCTTTCCCTCTCTTTGTTCTTATGATCTATTTATGTTCATATTATATTTAATGAGTGCCCACTGGACTACTCGGTGTTAGAAATTTTGAGCCGAATGTTGTTAAAATTCATGTCAATTTTTTAGGAAACGAATGATGAAGGAGCAGCCAACGGACTACTCATTTACCCTCCAATTTCCCCTATGTACGGATAATATTGACGTTACAGTTCCTGCGTTCCGCACGCCGGAGCCTTCACGGGCACGAACTTTTGGCTATTTTACACGCACTTACACAGTTCGATAGTGTGTTTTATTTTTCTATCTTGCGTTATGTTTTGACTGTGGGCCACCAAAAATAAAATAATAGAAAAAATAAATTACCACATGAATTAGGCAAAAGTCTCGACGCATAAACTGTATATTTGGCATTCATATAAACAAATTTTAAATCGGGCATCGATGTACATAAACCAAAATAACATAACTGTAGATTAATAACCTGAAAGTATTACTACAAAACATAACTATAGATTAATAACCTGAAAATATTACTACAAAACATAACTATAGATTAATAACCTGAAAATATTACTACAAAACATAACTGTAGATTAATAACCTGAAAATATTGCTACAAAACATAACTGAAAATATCGATAACTGTAGATTAATAACCTGAAAATATTGCTACAAAACATAACTGTAGATTAATAACCTGAAAATATTGATAACTGTAGATTAATGATCTGAAAATATCTGAAAAAAATCACACAACAAAGTAAGATTTATAAAAAATGTGCATCTTAAATTTGGTTGAAATTAATACTACAAAGTAGTAGTTGAAAATTTGGGAAAACACATCAGTATTTATACCTATAATTTGGCCTTAACCTTGCGTGTTAGTTTTATTGCGATTAAACAAAATTCGACTTTGAAATTATTTGTGTTATCTAAATTAAATTTTTATTTATTTCTTAATTTAAATTAGTAATTTATTTTTAACATTTTTTAAATAAATTTATTCAACCAAAATATATTTTATTTTTATTCATTTAAATTCATTAATTTTTACTTTTATATTTATTTATATTCTCTCAGATTTTAAAGTGTTTAGTTAGTGTTGTATATTGTATTTTAATTTATCTTGGTACTAAGTTTTCGTGCTGTATTACTGATGCATTTAAACAATTTTCAAGGCTATTTGAGTTCTGGCCCAACAGTACTTTTATAATTACTCTATAGATGTATGATACTTTATTTCTGATAACTAATAATAAATAGTATAACTTTTAAATGTAAATAAAATGTAAAATATTCAATTCAATTCCATGTTAAAAGTTAAATAACAATGTTGATTTTCATTATGTTTGCTGAGTTTTGCTTAGAATTGTTTATAAAATAATTCATTACCTAAGGTTACATAATACAAAACAATAAAATATTTCAGGTATTATTGAAATTTGTCAAGTACCTCTATTAATTTTTATTTAGAAATGAGTCTTGTAAGGTTTTTATTGATTAAAATATACATCCATATATATATATATATATATATATATATATATATATATATATATATAGTAAAACCCCTTTAAACGTACCGCTAAGGGGGATTGCAATATGTGGTCCTTTTGTAGAGGTGGTCCTCTTGGAGGAAATTCCATTCAAATTTATGGTAATTTAATAATGTATATTCTAGTTAAGTAAAAATTCATAAATTCTAGATATTTATTAAAAAATATCGAAAAAAGTATTGTTTTTAATCGAATTATAGAAGATCAATTAATTTGTTCCCCATAGATCAAAAATTACATATTGAAGTATTACGTAATATCTCACTCTGTTACATTCTACTTCCAAGATAACTATAAATTATAAATTAAAGCCAATTAGTGAAACCTAAATAAACTATTTTAACAATTAATTGAAAAGGAAAAAAATTAAAACAATAAAGTTTATTAATCGCTTTAATACCTTATTTCAGATTTAATCAATAGGAAAACATTCCATGTTATAAATAGTATCATATAACCTCAGAAGTTTTAAAATACATTTCAATTTTTGTTTGATTGTTTTTTTTAATTATTGAGGTTAATCCATAATTATTAAGATGTTCTTCAATCTCATATAATTTGGAAACAGAATCAGGAATTTCTCTCAGAAAAGAGTTAGCTAATTTTCTTGAATATACCTTTGTCTCATTAAAATTAATTTCCTGTTCCTGAATAAAGGTTTCACAATTAGCATCAAGTATAGGCTCATCAGAAACTCCATATTTTTCATTTAGTTCCTCCATCACATCATCAATAAGATTTTCTTCTCAACTTTCTTCACAAGTTGCCAAATCATCATCGAATGAAGGATATTCATTCCATTTTTCATGATCTGAACTAATTACATTGTTGAAATTTATATTATCAAAATCATCATCAATTAAATCATTGAATACATTTTCATTAACTTTCAGAAATCCATTATGAAACTTCGTAAAACCTGCTTTTTTAAAACAATTACAAATGGTTTTGGTTGATACTTTTTTCCAAGCTAGATCAATCCATTTAATAGCGGAAAGTATATTAATTGATAAAGTGAATTCTTTAATGTCCTTCTCAATGTTATCAATAATAATTGATTTCATCAAATTCTTCCTGTAGTAGCCCTTAAAAGCTTTAATAATGCCTTGATCAAGTGGCTGAAGTTTCGAAGTTGTATTCGGAGGTAAAAATTTAACAGTTAAGTTTGAAAGTCCATCAATTGGAGGATGTGCGGGGCAGTTATCAACAAAAAGCAAATTTTTTGATTCGCGCTTTTCATTTCATTGTTGAGATCATTTAACTATTGTAAATAAATTGAAGAATTCATCCAGGCTTTTTTACTTGAACGACAAGTAATCGGTAAATTGCCCTTTTTAATTTTTTTAAAACATCTTGGATTTTAATATTTTCGAATAACCAGTGGTTTTAGCTTTTCACCTGTATTACTAACACAAGTAAAACGGTTATCTTTTCTTTTGACTGCTTTCCGTTTTTACACTGATCTTCCTTCTGAACCAAACTTTTATTAGGCAGTGCACGATACATCATACCGCACTCATCGGCATTAAAAATATTTTTTTCATCAAATCTTTCAGTTAATAAGTGAAATCGTTCAATAAAACTAGTGACTGTTTCAGTAGATACTTCATTTGACTCACCATCAAGTATTTTCTGAGAAATTTTTTCGCGATTTTTAAATCTAGCCAACCAACCGTTTGAAGCTTGAAATGTCGTAATGCCAAATCTTTCGGCAAATGCAAGTGCAACTTCCTGGATCATTGGTCCAGATATTCTGGCGTTAATTGATCTCATTTTTTGAAATTATATTAAGACTGCGTTGTTTATTTCATCAAAACATTATTTTTACGTTTTCTGCAAAGATTTGAATTTTCATGTTCAAATCTTTTACGTATTTCAAATTCATGCTTTTTTATTCGATTAACAGCTGTTTTACTAATTTTGAATAACTCTGCTGTCTTTCGTTCACTCGAGCACTTTTCATTTAAATGGTTAAGAACTGCAATTTTTTTATCTAGAGATAACTCGTTTCTCTCCTTTGATTTGGGATTTCTACTCATCACCAATAAATTGATTGACAGTCTAGGGATAATTTTTATTTATATATTGATCGAAATTACTCTATTCGATATAATAAAGTATGCCTATTTAAATATGAATGATAATATTTCAATAATTTCATACGTGTTTCATATTAAATAAAGGTTTACTTTAGTCATTTAATTCAAAGATTTGGTCCATGATCAAGATAATTTATGATAGAAAATAGACGCGAGGGACCACAAAAAAGTGGTCCCTGTCACGAATGAAGAGGTGGTTCTTTTATTAAGCACTGAAACCATTATTTCACCGGGAAATTTGACGGGACTACCTAAAAATGCATCGTTTAAAGAGTTGCCCTCTTGAAGAAGTGGTCCTTTGTGGGGGTTTTACTGTGTATATATATATACAAAATCTATAAAATCGTTCAATGAAAATTACCCCACGAAATATTTTACGTACGCCCTGACTATCAACAATTGGAAGAAAAATGAAAGGGTCTGTCGGCCTTTTATCTCGATATTCATAGTTAAACATACGTTGTTTAGGCCTCCATAATGGATTTTCTTTGAATTGACGAGCTATACCAATATCGTCTGCCAAAATTGTAGCTTTTTTTAGTATACTGTTAAAATTTTCATCTAAACGAAAGTCTTAAAAAAAGCTAATAAATTATTTAAACCTTTTGTCGATTCATTTAGAATGATACTTGTAGATTGAAACGTCTTGCTCACAACATTAATTCTGCTAAAAATGTAGTACCAGATTATCAGGCTTCAATTTAGCTTCTGATGTTTCTTAATGAGGTTAGAGCATCAATTCTAGATTTTCATCGAGTATTCAAGGGTTTCTTACTCAAAATGCGTTTTTCAACACCAATGTGCTTACCACGCAAGTTAGAACCATAATCATAGCCCTGCCCACATTTAGTTCTTTTATATTTAGATTTAAATCTTCAATTTAGAAAATATGCATATAAACAAACCTTTACCGCTAGAATCAGCTATTTCTACGAAACCGAAAAAATGTTCGTCTACAGTAATTCGATTACCTTCGTTTTATGGACGAATATGATGATTGAAGTCATTTGCTCACTGTGGCTAATATCCGGATTGCAATGAAATATTAGCGGGAAATATTTGGAATTTGTCCCCATTTGGACAATAGTGTCGACTATTTACTTTGAAATTTAAAACAATACACTAGAGCCTCGAGTTGCGTAGTTAATGCGTTACAATAAATCGCCACGCATCTCGAAACAGCGCAATTCGAATTTTAATTTTGTATACATTTGTACCTGTTTTTATTTAATAGGTTCCGATGAAATCTGAAATCCATGTTTTTTAAAAAAAATTAGTTATATTTCTACATATTTAAATAAAAAATAGGTATAAATAGATTAACTATTATTTAATAAGTTTTATTAAACCAAAAACTAATGCAAACATTAATAGAATTTTAAAATAATGTAAAATGATGAAACTGTTGTTGGAGCTAGTCCGAGAGCTCTACCAATGAAAACCGCTTTTTCTTCCACTTGGAAACGTTGTAAAATATCATGTTTTACGTCCAAAGATATTACTTTTTTTTATTTTCGTAAATTTTTTACCATTTTCATCTGACGATCGTTTACAATTCATAACCCTATTCTACAATACGGCAAAAAAAACATTTCAAAAAATCAATTATAAACCCAAAAAATAATAAAAAACAATAAACAAAATGTAATACCTTTGAGAAATGTATATATATTGTAATTGATTTTTTAAAATTTAAAAAAATTATTATTAATAACCAAGAAAAACTTAAACGTTATAAGTTATACAAACAACTAAGAACTAAACTTTTATACTAATAAATACTGAATAAAAATATTTTATTTGCAGATGCATTTAAAAATAAATCATGGCGTTCTAGTTTCGGTTTAATTTTTGAATATAGACGTTATGCTATTTTTTGATTAGATTTTATTTTAAAACTTTTTCCGACACATTTCGAAAATTAGCAACGCAACTCAAAATAATGTTATCAAAATTTTTGTGGCGCAACTCGAAAGGACGCAACTCGAGGCTCTAGTATATACCTGTTTGGGTAAGGTGATTTTTAAAAAATTATTATAAAAAATAAAAATTTGGGAAAATAAAATAATTAATTAAAATTAATCAATAAATGAAAATCAATATTTTACGGGGAAATGGGTACGCGCGGATGACAATTGACGAGACGAGTACGAAAATAATAATATCAAATTAATTTTGGACCCATAGAAAGAGTTATTAAGAAAATACAAATTAATTAACTAATTAAAATGATAGAAGCAAATAAATTAAATTAGGGAGAAATTCTCCGATTTGGATAAACTGTATTACGAAAGGAACTATTTATTCCCTAATGTGATTTATTATTCAGTTTTCTCCCGGGGAATGGCCGAAGTGGCTAAAAAGATGAAAGTAAATTGTTTAACTTGTTCCCGGGGAGTCCAATGTAAATTGCCGTCAATCGGATTAGTAGTTTGAGGAGAGATTCCTTATATAAGGGAGTCTCAAATCAACAACAGACACAAATAATTTCGTAACATTGCGAGTAACAGAAAATTAAAAAGATTCGTTAGATTGAAAAAGAACTAGTCACACTTGTCAAGGATATTTTAGTAGTTAATTGAAAAGGCGGCTTCCCGTGGGATTCCTGGCATAATTGTAAAAGTAAAATTTGAATGGTTGTGAAATTGTTGGTATCGAATAAATGTTTTCCTGTGTTGAGTTATTCCAAAATCATTTAAAGAGCACGTGGAGTGAGCAAACAGTTCCACCTAGCCAAATAAAATTATAACTCAACATACCGTTTGAATATTTTTCCTTAATAATGAACTTGTCCTTTTGCGTGTTCTGAATTTTCGCGAGATGTTTTTCCATACCCATTTCAAATATAGAAAATAATTCATAAAATTTTAAAAATTGCCATTGCCATTTTGAAAAATTATATCAATTATGTCAACAAGTCTTTCTCTTTCACAACGCCAATTTCGTTTTTACCTTTCATATACTCTTTCAAGTGCACCATCTTTTGTGCTAAACCTTTTTAATCGTTTTTTACATCATCCCAATTTATAAACGATGTTAAATGGGACTTAGTTACTTCATGACTACTCAGGGTTTTTGATAAATTATTTTGGCCATTTCGTCTAATTGTCTAGCGGATATATTGTTTGTTTTATCGGACTCGTTGAGCCTTGCTCAATAATAATTTTTTGAAGTTTATCATTTATAATTTTGGGTCAAGTAAGTGGATCATTTGATTTAAATGAAACCAACACTTCACCCTCTCTCACTGCTTCACTAACGGTTTTTAAAGTGGTTAGAGGTAATAAACGTAAAATATATTCACATTTGTGGTCGACGTGGTGGAGATATTTTTATTTTATCACAGTGAGCGGATGTAATTCTTTCAGTTCATTACTGTTTGCAAAAATTTCATCCATTTCTTTGAAGAATTTGCTTATTTGATTTGTTAACTTCTTTTGTTCCGTACCCTAGCTTTTAGTAAGGTCCAGTAGATTTTTATTGGATTGCCTATATAGGCAATACAGTTTTTCAAGAAAAATTTTAAAATGATTTAATTGTGAAATATTTTTGATTGCATCAACCAATGCTAACTGCACTCTGTAGCATACGCAGTGCCAAATGGTGATTTGGATTTATACCTGAAAGCAGATCAGCAACTTCAGCTTTCAGTCGCAGCATAATGCTGGCCCTATTATTACAATAGCCAATCAAATGTTAGTTAAGATATTTATCATCAAAACTCCATTTCTTCAAACATACAAGCAAAACATTGACAATACTTTCAGCCTTTGTTTATTCTAATTCAACTAAATCAACAAGTATATTTACTGGTTCCTCTGCTGTCAATATTTCACATCGCAAATATACGATTAAAGTTGATAGATTTGAAATTGTTGTTGCCTCATCCAGAAATGTGATGTACTACATTTAGAGCACTGCATTAAATGATTTCCATCAATGTGTTTTTGTCTCTACTTTTTCATGTTTTAACCTGCTAACTGAAAGAAAAATTGAACACAAATTTTGTTAATTTTATTAAATTTTTAATTCAAAATAATTCATTAAAACAATTTATTTAATAAATTTTAAATTTTATAATAAATTTTCACTGTTGTTTAAAAAATTTTATTTATAAAATATATTTTGTTATGAATGAAAAAAGTCATTTTCATTGTAAAATTTTACAAAAAATATGAAAAATTCATTAACTGCAAAATTATCTAAATAAAACCTGCATAAATAATATCAAAACATTTTAAAAGCTGCCCATAATTTTAATAAAAAACCAAAATTTAAATAATAGTTTTAAGTATTTAAAATAAAAACATTTTTTGTTTTAAAAATCGATATAAAATATTAATATTTTTATTATGATCAAAACAGGATCTGATCGTTATCAAATTTTAATTAATTGTTTAATTGAATTGCGAGAAAAAGAGATAGAAATAAAAAATAAAATAATTTTTCAAGAACAAGAAATTAATAAAACTGTTGATTTAATTGAACGATTCCGCCAATGCCTCAAAGAGCAGTATGAAATGCTTTCAAAGGTAAAAATTACATCCGATTAATTGATATTATTTGCATCTAGTTTAAGGAAAGTGCAAAACAACTGAAAATTGATAAAAGAAAAATTTTCGCAGGTAAAATGAATGCAAGAATAAATATTTAATAAATGTAGAAATGCAACTATTAGATGAAGAAAATTCAAGTGACAATGAAGCCGTGATTGGTCAATCGGAAGGCCAATTGGATTGCAGCAATTTGTATGTTTGTGTTTTTGATTTATCGATAATTGATTTTTTGCAGAAATCAGTTGGCAGGAAATGTTTATAAATCCCAAACGGATAATTTAATGATTGGACAGTTAGACAACCAATCAAAACTCAGTATCAACATTAAGTCAGTCTAAGCATGTCATTATCGCTAATTGATATTTCTTGTAGAAATGAGCTTGACAATGAATCACAACCGACAGAAGAAAAGAAATTAGTCAAAGTATTCGATCTCTCTAATGAAGAGTAAGTTTTATTAGTTGTTTTTTTATATATATTTTACTAAAATACAAATTTTATAAACAACAAGTTCTTAGCACAATTTCTTCTTTTCTGTTCTTCGGGTCTTCATTCTTGATGTATCATTTATCTGCAAAGATCTTTCTTGAGACTAAAACGGATCTCGCTAACTAATTTTAGGACCTTTTCTAATTATCAAAAACATATTTTCCTTAACAAAATCATTAACTTGAAAATTCACAAGCTATTAAACTATTTCTGAAAATTAAAATAATGTAAATTTCATTTCAGAAAAGACAACGTGCCAAGCGCCAAAATTAACGTAATATATGTAGATCAGACAGGAGTATACACGGCTGGCACCAATGGAGCTCTGGGAGTTTTTAAATGGGACGTAAGTTGATTTTTCAATATTTATATATGGAATTTTATTCACAACCCCCTAAATCATCGATTAAGACCCTTTTTGATAATCCTTCCAATGTTTAAGGACCATCCATAAATGACGCGACGTGATTTTGGCCGATATTTCACCTCCTTTTGATGTGAGTCATAGTTATTAAGCACCCCCTCACTCTGGTCACACATCGTCCCAAATGTGTTATCCTCTTTTCCCTGGGTGCGTGACGAATGAATTTTTATTCAATTTGGAGAAATATTTCTATTATGCCATCAATTGCATGATGCATTACAAAGCTCAAATGAGCAGTATCAAATTACTCATCCGAGACTTGATTCTGTCAATGATTATATAATTATATTCAGATATAAATGATTATATAATTATAAGAAATGTCCAATAAGAAATAAGGGATTTCTCTAAAGAAATATTTAAATCATTAACTATATTTCAATTTGCATTTGGTGGTTTTGTTATTCAGGAGATGTGAGGCAACAAATTTTTGCAGATATTATTAAAACTATTCGCAATATTAATTATAGTCTTCTCTTGCACTAATTTGGTCTTTCTCATTCTACTTTGGATTATTTTTAAAATAAATCAAATAACCTTTTCATGTAATTTTTATTTTCCGTGATTTTGCTATTTTTATAATTGAAGCAATTGAGATGGAGATTTTTTTCATATAAGCGAAATCTCTATTTTGTAGCTTTTTATACATATTTGTATATGAAGCGCATTTCCGTTCAATTTTGAGAATTTCGTTCAGCTATTCCCCATTCTTTCAAATTGCAATTTCGATTATTTAATTATTTATTGATTTTCTGTAAATTTATGTCTACAAGCTGACTGTATTTGCTATGGTTTATATTCCTCTCTCATAATTCTATTTCATCTGGTTTCTAGTGAATCTGATTTAGTCCTACACTTCTGTTGCCAATTTCCATGTTTCCTTTACTCTGTCAAATCTTCCTCTGACTCTGCATTGGAATTATCACATTTTATCTCACTCAATTATTAGACCTTTCTTCCATTTCCTGAAACCAGAGTTTTGAGCTGTAATAATTGTTATTAATCATGAAATATAGGGACCTGGGATATCCGTCCTTCAGAATGATATCGAGATAATAAACTCTGGGACAAAAGAAGATATACTCGGTTTCTTTTCTGTAAAAAAATGGATTTTGCTATATACGGCAAGCCAAGTGATTCTGACGAGTAAATGTCAAGTAAGAATGATCAGATAAAAATACAGAATTTACAGTCGATTTAGAATGGTATTATCCCGAGAATTGTAAAGGACTTCAAGCCGGACACGATTATAAATCTCCTGCAACTGCAAAACATCTATCAAATAACTCTCGAAAACGGCGAGACTTGGAACTTTGATTTATCTAAAAATACATTTTTAAAGGTTTTCTCTTGGAACATGAAGTTGACATCCATAATCACAAATAAAAACCTATCTGTAGCACTTTCATCGGTAAGTTCTTGATTCAGTCATTTATTTGAGTGGCCTTGCTGCAGGATCACAGGGTTTATCAAGCCATTAATCACAAAGATATTAGAGAAATTAAATTCTTGGAAGTTTGTCAACAAATATATCCCTATTTTGGCAATCAATTCCTAGCGATTTTTTCAGACAAAATTTTGTGTGTAGATTGGAAGGTAATTTTTATTTTTTTCAATTAGGGGGAGGGAGGGGTTGAGTATGGGTTTAAAGGCTGATATTTCAGCCTTTCAGTTCATTCAGCTATCCTAGGGTTACCGACATTATTATCGCCCTTTAGCCTCGCCAAATTTTGTAAACCGATCTTATTTCCTAATTAGACTTGCAGAAGTCTGGTGCAAAAAGAAATAGATGTTCCTATCAAAAGATTTTCCTTTTATAATTCAATGTTCGTGACAGTCGTTGTAGAAAACACTGTCAAGACCTTCCAGGTGAGATCCATTCAGTAAATGTATTCATTGTTTTAATATTGAAATTGGAAGGTTAACCACCCTTCCGAGACGGCGGTCAAGAAATTCGGACGCGGAAATGATGTTACAGCAATCTCTAATTGTTTCTCTGAAAAGGTTTCTCTAAATTTCATTTTATTTTATATATTTTACCGCATTATAGATTTATATAGCAGTTAACAACGAGATTTCCCTGCTGACCCCCCAATAAGGATTTTTCTAAATAAAATTTTGAATTCGATTATTTTACCAAAACAATTTTCAGTTGAATATAATTGAGGTAGTTTCCTTCGGCACTTTCTGAGTGGGGCGCCCCAGAGGCCCCCTTCAACAGCTGAGACAGTTCAATGCTTTTGAAATGCCATTAAATTGCAATATAGAATAATGATTTTGAAAAATTTCAACAAATCCGAAAAAGAATTTTTAGTTCTACAACACAATTAAAGCAAGATTCGGTCATAATAACGAAGTTCTCTTTATCACGACCTAATCAGTTGTGCGCCCCCTGTTTAGCGCATTTTGGTGAAGCCGCCTTCTGCTGCTTTCCGCTCTAGGCTGATCATGAGGGCTTTTTCTAGAGTTTTCATTTGTGTTTCCAAAGTTTGGGTCTCTACTGTCTCATGCTTGAGTACTTTTGCAGGGGTTTTTTATCATAAATAATATTTTAATTCAGAAACTTAAAACAAATGCAAAATTATTAATATGATAAAATGGAAGTGAATTTGGAATCGGTGATGATCAACTTTGACAATATAGGAAACTGAACAATGATGATGATAGAAAATGGATAAAGGATTTCATTATGAATGAACAAGATCCCCGGTATTTTGTGCTACAGAGACAATTTAAATTGATTTCAGAATAACCACAACTGTCATTTTTGATACAACTTATGCATAAATAATATTTCACATAGCAAAATGTTATTCAATCATTCAATGTCTTATAGAACAAAATAAATGTGACGAGACTATTTGTTAAGCACGGTCAAACCATTAATCACCTTTTTGGTATCCACTTATATGTCTTAGAGAATGCACAAACACTCCAAAACTGTAATTTTCTTATCTTTCATTCAATTTCTAAGGTAAATTTTCGGCAATATTTTAGAGCTTTATTGGTCAATTTAGTAAAGGAATTTTTTGAAAAGTGTTGGCGCACTGGGTAGAATTAATTTTGTTTTAATCGATGCTCATTTGTTAACTCTACTTCTCTAATCACTCTTGCCTTTCTAGGGTTTCTCTCCCAGGCGCCCCACAATTTTGACATCACCACTGTATACCCATGAGCAAGCCCATGTTGGTACTGTATACAGCAGCCGAGAGTCCACAAGCAGGTGAGCCTCGTTTCCAAGACTACTCCTTGTGATAATCTCGCTTTCGGGTTCCTGAGGGCCGATAGAAGGACCTTCGTCTATGTCATTTATCTATTTCTCTCGGTATTGGCACACGCTTTCCCATTTGTTACTATCGATTTTATGAATACGTCCAAATCAGAATTCATTTCAAGTCTCATTTAATCCATTGGTAAATATTCGTACACATTTACCGCCGGAAATATGTTCTTTTATGACTTGGCTACTTATTTGTCTTTTGCCCACTAAATTTGGCTAATATTAATTTTAAACATTTAATAAAATAATTTTAACTACTAAAATATAGTAAATTATCCAAAGGAAAACTTGGAATAATAACTTTTGAAAATTTAGATCCTTAAATTAATTAAAATTTCCGATTTATTTCCGAAATTAATTATAAAATTACGAAAAATATTGATAACCTCGAATTTTGTTTTAATTTGGAAAATCCTTTCCTTAAATAACCGGCGACAATTTGAACTTTATATATATATTAATTTAATTGCTGTTAAATCAGCTGTTTTTAACTTCAAGAAGGTCTCCTGGTCGTTTTTAAAAGAAAATAAAGTCTTCTTAAGATTTGTAATTTTCTTTTTTTTATACTTATTCTTTCATTACTCCACATACTCTTTATAAAGGCTTAAAAGTTACTTTTACGATAATTATAATTATTTACATTTTTAAATATTTAGGTTTAAATATAGCTTTCTAATCATATTTTTCACATGCATCATACTTCACCAATCTTACTTTATACTCAGGCAAGATTTCATACATCCCTTTGTCATTTATTTATAGAAACATCAAAATTTGTTAAAAAATCAACCATAATTATAAAATTCTATTTTACAAATACAACGTTTACAAAAGGGAAAAACAACAAAAATTAAAATAAAATATAATCAAGTCATCAATGTATTTGTTAAACTGACACCATAAAACTCGGTTTTCAACAAAATCAGCTTTCATCCGTCAATGTCGACGGGGAATCTCCATTTTCGGCTACAATTTAATCCGCTGGATCCGACTTGGGTGACGGAGTGGCGTAATTCGTCCCCGAAATCGTCCACCTAGTAACTAGCGTGAGTCTGCGATCTCTCCTCAATTGCATCTGTGGAATTTATGACGGGCGAGATTTGCACCTCGTTCGTTTCATCAGTACGAATTTGCAATGCACTTTCTGAGGATTTTGCCGGATTTGGGATGGTTTCCTTTTTCCTTACGAATTCAGGGTGTTGTTCTGCGACAAGTGCAGCAGCTTCTTTGAGCTCTTGCGCCGCATTATTTAGCATCGTGACCTATAGCATCGTGGAGAACTATATGATTTAGGATTTATTTTACAGACGAATATTGGATTGACGTGTCCCGGATCACAGTGCGTTTCCCAGCACGATCCACCGCCAGATGTAGGTAGGCGATGTGGGATGCAGGATTCTCAATCTCCCCCGTGAGGGAATCTCGAGAAGGACGCCTGAACGACTATGAAGAAGTAGATCTCCCATACATAGCAATCAAGAGGGAGCCAGGCCAAAATCCAGCCCGTGAAAGCCCGCAACGCGCAAAATACATTTTGGCTCGCCTAGAACAACGGCAAAGGCAGACCAACTGGTAGGTAACAATGGCGAGACAACACCTGGCCAAGATCAATGCAGATATTGCTACCGGCAGGATTTTTAGTACTGACAACTATGCCCCAGTGTATGGCATATCGTACGAATTAGATGACCTGATGTTAACGGAGCTCACCAGACCTATGGACGTGGTGATTCCTAAGAAATTGTTACCCAAGGATATGCGACACCCTAACCTGTGATTAGACAAGAACATCCATACTCTCGGAAATATCCTAGACTTCATCCAAACTCGTATTACCGAAAGTCGACGCGCAACTAAACGTTTTTGAAATAAATAGGTGAATTAGAATCTTAGTTCTTTAAATTATGCAGTAGCCTCAACTGAAGGGACAAGTGTAGAGATACTAATGGAGTTTGTAACCAAGGACAATGTGGGGATCTGAACTATGTGAATAAGCTGATCAGAACTGTTTTGGAAATAGAAAATCAACGACTAGAAGTGATGCTAATCAAATGACAACGACCAGATAACGCAAAATGGGTGATAAACGTCAATGAGGAATATATTAAAGGAGAAAACGCAATGGGACCATCAACTAGTGTCGAAGCAGCTTACGAATTATTGAATTGCGCTGACCTCGCCTTCCACTGGGATCGGCATCTTTCTCAGTAGCTGGCAACCTGCTCCAATCTAAAGGGAAATAATAATGATGAAAGAAAAATGAAAAAACCGTCAATTTGTATATCATCAGCTGATTGCTGGAATCCAAGATGACAAATGTGTTTTTACTTGAACTGAACAGTTTTATATTCGACAGCAAAATGTCACGAGACTCTTCGTTCTGAAAATTGAGAAATTTATTTAACAAATACTGTATTTTAGCGGTTTTAACAATTTTTTTTCCCTTTCGCATATCAGTGCCATAAAATTTTAAAAATTAAAATGATTAACCGTTAATTTAAAATGACCAAATTTTGATTGGTCGAAAACTGTCGAATAGAATCGCTCGATAAAATTGCGGCACGACTTATTTGAAAAATCTACGAAGCTATGTGAATTCGATTGAGCAATCGTGTGTGATGAGCGGGGTCAAGGTAAATTTATTTCTTATTACAGTGAAGCCCAGCTATAACGCGCCCCGCCATAACGCGAATTCGGATTTAACGCGGTCGTAGCATGGCACCCGAAATTTTTATGTTCATTTACATTTAGAAAAAAATTTGATAAAATTAAAATAACCAAAACATGAAATTAAATTCATTTTTACCATATAAAACTGTTCTTAAAAAAAATAACAAAACTTAATAAATATAGCGTGATAAAATTGTCAAAATGTATGCAGTGATCAAACTTGTAGTTAAAAGCAAATAAATTTAATATATATTTTTTTTGAAATAAAAATGATTGTAATTGTAGATTATTTTTAATACCTTTATTATTAAAAATGATTCGTAATATTTTGGACTTTATTAATTTAAATCTTTTATAAGTGTATATTGTTATGGAAAAGCAAGTTCAAAAACTAATGTCGTTTTCTACCGAAGGGAAACCGCTTGCCCTACATCAACTAAAGAATGACAAACAACAAACCTAGCTTGCGAGAGGTTTGAGAATCAGCGAGTCCACTTTGAGAGGTTGGTATTCTTAATTGGAATTCAGTAGATTAAATCTGCCCTATATATGAGCATATATCAGATGAGGAAATTGTTATAAATGTCGGCATGAAGAATGAAGCTGCACAATCAGTTCCGCAAAAAACAGAAGATAGTGATAAAGATGACGATTGCTCTACAATTCCTCCCCCAAAAGTTTCTAAAGCAGTAGTACATCTAGAAGCTATTTTAAGGTGGTTAGAAACACAAGATGTTGATAGTTTAAAAGTACTTCAATTAAGAAACATTCTTGAATTTGCGAAAAACAAAGAAGCAAACGAAGTTGGATGTATTTTTCAATAAATTATACAAATTTATTAATTGTTTTTGCGCGCTGAAATCATTCCTTGATTGTTATTTATTCTTGCAGTTGTTGCATAAAATAAAATTTTAGCGTTATGAAACGAGTGTTTAAATATACATAATAATAAACTTTAAGGCGGCATGCAATGAATATAATGTATCAACGCCGTAAAAAGTTTTATAATTCGGTTTATGTTGTGTTTTACGGAGCGAATTCAGATATAAAAATTATTAATTGTTTTAAATATTTAAAATCTTTACAAAATAAAATCTTTATTTGACAAAACGAAACCAATACGGCACAGTAACGTTCTATGTTGATACACTTTTTATAATTTTATGATATTTTGATATTTTTGGTCAATCCGTATTATAACGCAAACTAAAAAATTATAAATGTTTTAATGCACGGTAATAACTTTTATATATTGGCATCGATGCTTTAATTTATCTAAATTTTAATAATCATCTGATGATAAGCCGACTTTTGATTTTTACATGTGTACACGTATATCTTGCCCGAAAAAATGTTCAATTTTGTAAAACCCCGCATATACGCGACCCGATTTAATGGACCCTGATTTTCGAATTATAACGAGGTTTTATTGTATTTTATCAATGGAAATCTCTTGGCAACTTGAGGGAGATTTGTAACATTTGTTGCATAATAAAACTGATTTATCAAATCAAAAAAAGACATACCGTAGGATCAATTATGGAAAAGTAGCTCTCAAATATGCAGAGGGCCTCTTTGCGAATACCGGGATAAATGTCGAGACATCCAAATTTAATAAAAGATTTGTATTGAGAATCGCAGCTTTTACAAGTCAGAGTTCCATCCTGTGTAGAAATTAACAAGCAGTCACTATGAAATCATTTTTACCGTATTCAGAAAGAACATAAAATTTCCATCATTAATCACAAATCCTTTCAACGTGCTGGAGGTTTGAAACATTATTCTTCTCCTGTTTGTAATGCAATTAAATTTCCAAATTTCTCCATTCTCAAGCGGGATAATGATTAAGTCTCTATTTGCCACTAGAATGGGCCTGAAAAGTTCATTGAACACGAAACTTTGTAACAGTGTATTCTAATGCAATATTATTATTATTATTAATTATGAAATCAGAAGGGAACCTTTGATTTGTCAAATATTATCATTTCATTGTGAGTGAACGCGTAAACATAATGCTTGAGGCCGATAACGTCGATGACATCTTCCGTCGTATTCAGCTGCAAAGTTCTCAAATTCTGCATAGATGAGACTTGGTAATAAATTCTAGCTAATCAAATAATTACTTACTCTAGCTTTCATATGGCCAAGGTATCCGTTAGTTCCACAAACATAGAGAGTACACTGATAATATCGCATCGTAATTACTCTAATTCCGCTATCTAACCAGAACGTCCGAAGTCTTTTTTCCCTGTGAATGAAAAAGTGAGAAAAAATTGATAAATAAATCCGCAAAACCTTGAATCATTCAGATTGACGAAATCAACAATTTGAGTCGCCTCTGAGTCCAAATCGGTGGAAGAATCGCCTAGGCCTATGAGGTCATAGGAAGTGGATGCTAAATTATGTTTTCCAGTTTGATCTTTTATATACTTTTTACAGTAATTTTTCGATGTTCCAGAAGTTCTGTCAAAAACAAAAGTTAATCGCATAATATAAAGAACAATAGTAATACCGCGGTTCCTTATCTTCTAAAAAGTCACTCGACTCAGAGTGCTCACTTACTGAGTGTGGAAACTTGCGGATTCTCCTTTCCCTGGCAATGAATAAGTGAAAATGAAACAGTAAATTTCCAATACCTGACGCTATGCACATCGGTGGCAATTGTTTCTGTGCCGGTGAGATCAATGGAAATTTTCTTTTCCTCGTATTTTCTTTTCTTGTAATTCTTTATTCTCACATTTCTGATGGGAAAAACAAATTAATCACATAATAGAAATAATAAAAATTGAACGGCGATTTTTTTCTTTTAGAAAGTCGCTGGATTCTGAATTGGTGCTTTCGGCCGGGTTCAAATCTACAATTAATAGAATAAACTGATTATTGAATAAAATATTGAAAAATCAATTTTTACACTTGTGCAATTGAGATTTCCTCGTTTGGAGTTTCTGTTTGTTGTTTCTAAACTGAATAATAAAAGGTTAATTGAAATTAAATTTATTGTTTTACCAGAATGAGCATGTCAGTCTGTCGGCCTTGCAGTTCATTAAATATCTTTATTGTGTCTTTTGTTTTATTGATTTCGTCAGTTTGTATCTTTATTTTATTTTCCGCTTCTAATAGTTTCCCATTAATTTCCTGCATTTCCTTCTCAACTCTCGCAATAATAGTTTTTTTATTTTCCATTTTCCTAAATAAAATTTCATCAACATTTTGAAAATTTAAATTTATAAAATAGCTTACAAGCAAAATAATTAATTTTGTAATAAAAACGTTTAATTCGAAAGTAAAACAAAATGTTGAATATTACGCAATAAAATTGTAAATTATTTTCTGCAATTTTGAGACTAAAATACAAAATTGTTTGTTTGTTATTATTATTTATTTATTTGTTTTATCAACTGAATTTATTTTCTAATTTCATAGATAAAATGTTTTGCAATTTCTAGAATTCCAAACCCAAATTCAATAAAGTTTTCACAAGGTTTCCAAAGCTCCTCAAGAAAGATCGCCCAAAAATTATAATTTAGTAAAGAATATTTGGTTGATAAGAATTGTGAAATTTGTGTCGAACTAAATAAAGTTTCAATATTGTTGTTGTCTTATGAATGAGATAGAGTGAAATATTAGTTATTTTATTCGTGTTTTACATTTACTGAGCATCACAACGCTTTCTAGTTATTGTATTGCAGTAAAGGTCAAAGAGCGATTGGCTAATCAATTTCATTGATTATTATACAATAGAAATTATCTGCGAGCAATTATATAATTCTTTCTAAATTAATAATAACACAAATCATAAGAATGAGTTAAATAAATTACTAAATTTAGTTCTTTTTTCACAATGTGACCAAAAAAATAGTACGGAAAGTGACAGTTACGTAGCGTATGTGCATTAAGATCTGTAGTTTCTGAAATTTTTAACTTTATAAAATCATTGAAACATTCATCCCTTACAGTGAACCGGTAATTCAATTTTTATATACCGAATTATATGAAAATGACAAAGTCGGTAAATTTAGCAATAGTTTCCAGTATTCTAATAAATTTTAATTCATATTGAAAACTTTCCCCTCGATTTATTTACCCCTTTTTTATATCAAAGTGTTAAGATTAGTAAAGCAAAATAAAAATGAACAACTCAAATGATGGTTTAGCTATGGCCTATGGCGACAAAATGTCAAATGGTTATTATTAAAGTGAACAAGATTTAATTTGTCAATTTTTAACCTAATATGTACTAATAATGATATGTCAAAGCATTACTCATTTATTTAAATAAAATGCTACAAGATTTTTATAGTTTAAAATTTACATGTGCAATAAATATATATACAAAATCAATAAAACCGTTTAATGAAAATTAACTTTGAAAATCCGGCCCAAAATTTTATTCCGTGTACTCAATTGTGTCGAGCTAGTTATTTTCTGAGGAAGTCAGTCCTGTGAGTGACACATCTCTCTTCGATTAATTACAATGTAAATAATAATAATAAACAAATAATATTTATAATAACAATTAATTTCTTGTTGTCATTCTATTTCTCAAACGTTGATCAGAAACTTTAGATACGATTGAGTTGCTCCTTCTGAGGACAGTAAAGTATAGAAGCTTTACCTATATTTTATCCACCGGACCCAACGGAGTAACTACAGAAATAATAATTGTAATAATAATAATAATTATTATTATTATTATAATATGATTTATCCATTCACGTGTTGAAATCGTATATTTTATTATTCTAGCCCTCTTATTATATTCACATGATTTTTATCAAATATGTAATTTTACATTTAAACAATATGGGAAATGCAATTATTGATTGAAATGCACACGGTGATGTAATTGTAATGAGATATTTGATATTGAATGACGTAACAGATTATTATGCTATTGTGATTGCTTGGCCCTGAATTATATCACTGCAAATCACTCATCTCACAGATACATTTTATCTAGATATGGACAACAGTGATAATTTGCATGCTAATTTTTAAAAATGATCAAATTGTCAATTTTTTCTCATTTATTTGGCCTTCTGTAGTTTTGTCACAACACCTCAGTTCTGACCCAACTGGCTCACAAACCAGCACTTTTAAAACTGCAATTGAGCCAACGAATCCTGAGCATTGTCAAGTACGACCGGTATAGGATAGTATGTATGACATGTAACAGAATACCTGAAAATGACTTTTTTATTTAACATTTACATATTTTTTCTGGTATAAAGCAAAAATGCATGTAGTGAGTTCTGTCTTATTTCTACAAGCCTAATGCACCTTGCAATGATATTTACTGACCTTCAGCTTTCTAAACTCATTGGAAGCTAAATTCGCCTTTGATCTGATACCAACTTTATGAAATTAGTTTCAGAAACTAGGCGGACCTTGAAACGGCAGTCACAGCGCCATTAATTTACACAATTCCTTTATTGGGCCCTAATTCTAGGGGACTCTTCAATTTGTCATTTGACAAAATTTCTAACTTTTTCATGATTCACAATTTTCATTTTATTTTCATTAATAGTTTTGTAGCTCTCTTTAAAATGTTCTCAAAATTTTATATTTATGACAAATGTGAATTGCAGTTTCCCTACAATTGCGCTTATAAGCGCTGCTTATGTAAATATAAAAGTTGTTTTTTCAGCTCCAACATTTGATATGGCTTATGAATGAGATTTTACAATTTTAAATACTCCACAATCTCGCACGCAAGCCGCGACGTGATATAGGTGAACTCTTCTATTTTATTAAAATAAATATTTTTTTATATAACCCGCAACTTATACGCAGGTTTTTGCAGTTATTAACAAATCAGAGTTTTGTTTAAATATTTGTAATTTTATTTCATTTCACAGAAATTCTATTTAACATGTTTTCTTCTGATTTTATTCACAAGTTAGATAAAAACGGAAAAACTGTATTTGATTATGACGACAATATGAAGTTATTTTATTAATTATTAATTATTAATTAATTTTATTATTTAGATATGCTGAAACATCAACAGAAACGAAAAGCAAGACACCAATCAATAAGCAGCAGCATTGGAGTCGGCCGCACCAGCCAATCAGATCTACTTGGTGTCCAAGGAAAGGAAACAAACAGATTTTGATGTGGAATCCGATTGGAGCATTCACGAATCACTTCGATGATGAAAACAGCGACGGAGACCTTTTAGAGGTGGAATTCCAGGACCAGGCGGCAAATAAAAACTTAATTTATTCGCAACGGAATAGAAGATTTCAGTTGGGTGATGTGAATCGGCAGGCTTTGCTACTGATTTCCAAGCAATTTAGTGGATATGGAAACAATAGCAGCAGTGATGAGGAGTCTGAATCCGAGTCCGAGACAGTAGAACCAACACTCTTGCATGTGCGACCGCTTGGTAAAAGCTCCTGGAAAGAATGGAATCTATTTTTGTCCAGTGCCAACAAAGAAAAAGTTATTGGGTGCTGCCTAGTAGGTCAGATGTACGCCATTGTGATGACTCACAAATATGTACATTATTTCATGGTCAATGCAGATGGCATGCAATGCTATGTTGAACAAATCCCTGGCAACCCGGTAGCGATCGCCTCCTCATCTAGTTACTTGATGAACCAAGCCAAACCGACCGATTGTCTGATTAAGGTTGTTATGGTAGCCTACGATGGCCACCAACTTGTGTGGCGCATAGATATCTTCAAAGAAATGAAAAAAACAATCAAATGGACAGATAAAGGAAAATTGAAAGCAATCATTGACTCAACAGCATGGCACCCACTGCCCTTGATGACATTGAAATGGATTGGGTAAGATTATTCAATTTTCATATTTCCTAATAAACATCACCTTATTTAGATTCTCCGATTCCGGTGAACTCTTCACTGTTGATTCCAAACATTGCGTCCGTCGGCTTCATATGGAGATTGATGAAACGGGTAAAATACATTCGCAGCCGCGATGGATGCCAGTTCTCAATCTGAGGACGGCATTACACAAACATATTCGTAATACAGACCGATATTTTCCAATTGGCGTTTTGGATTGCTCGGGGAAATGCTGCTTGCTCGCAGTACATTGTCAGGATTCCCTGTATCCAACTGTCTGTGCCTGGCAATCGTTATCTGCAGTTGATTTCCAGATACCGCTGTGCGGGGCCCCGAAATCTGACCTCATCCAACTCGAGGTAATTATATATATATATATATATATATATATATATATCATTTCCCTTTCCCGAAACTAATAATTCATCATTCAGAACGGATTCCTTGTCGATCAACTGCTCAATGATTGGACTGACGCTGCCAGCTCCAGCTCGCTACAGCTTTCAGAGCGACAAATGTTGCTAAAACTGTTTTCAGTAAGTTTTTATTTAATAAATTAATAATAATATTATTGTTATTGACTCTTTTATTAAAATTATTAATGATATTTATTATTATTATTGATACTGTGTAACTTGCCCGACATTTAGAATGCTGTATGTCAAGGTCAGGCAGAGCGCGCCTTTGATATAGGTCAATTGATGCCGGACTCAAAACTGATGGAGTTGGCAGTGAGATATGCTGACTCCATGGATGAGAAAGCCTTGGCTAAGAAGATGGGAGAAAGGAGAAAACTAAAGGAACTAGAAGAACAGCATGGATCTGATGCAGCAGCAATACTTTACGCAAAACCGGACAACCTCAAGGTTAACCCTAGTCAGAGCCGCTCAAATCATAAGTCAAAAAGAAGAAATATAAATATAAGAATAAATTAATTTGTGATTTATGTTTGTCCTTGATTGTGAATTATTTGTCTGTCTTCCTCATGTGAAATCGGATTCGGTGATTTGTTGGCTTTTATCCTTGACACAAACATCAAATGCAATTAAATTCTTTTTGCATTCATTTAATCCTCCGCACGGTCTGATGATATGGGGAATTTATTGCTCGTTGTAACATTAATGTTATTTCAGTTTCCGCATTGCTAGTAATCCGTCTGATGGCGGAGGATATGATTAGTTTAGTTTGATTAGCAAGCCGGTCAGTACACGCGTTTTGAGGTAGCACAGGACGGTATCGGTGTGACACCGTGCTAGGATTATGGCGACAGTAGCAATTTTTATATATAACTCACCCAATAATTATAATGGATAATTATAATTTACCCGATATTCTAGTGAATTAATTACTCAATTAAAACAACCACAAGGTCATGATCAGTTTCCTAAATGAAATTTCTTAACGAATTTATTTAGACAATAGATTTAAATGCTCTACGGTTAATTTAACTTAGATAAATATTTTTAGAAATTGAAATAATTAGGAATTTAATATTTAAAATAGACATTAATATTTGAGCATTTTAATAAAACAACTCTTGTATTAAGATTCTGAAGTGTATAAATAGGACGAATAGTTGTTAACTAGAACTGAAAGGGGAAGAGTTAGATAGTAAAGTTGAAAGAGAATTAGACGACGTAAGCCGTTCTACCAGCAGTCAAGAACCCAAATGCGAGGACTTCTCAAGTAGTCTGGGAACAGTCCTCACCTGCTTCTGGATTCTAGATCGCTATACACTGTACCAACATTGATTTGCCATGGATGGTATGATTAAAATTATGTGGCATCTGGGCAAGCTCGAATAGACCCTAGAATGAGGACAAGCAACAGAAAAAGAGATGATAAATCATCAAAATGATAGTACGATTTAAACAAATTAGTTTTCAACCCAGTACAACAACAATATGCTTAAATTAATTTTTCAAAGCAAGAAAGTTTTTTATCAGTAACATCTAAATAATAAATCACACACGATAACAAGCGTTAACAATATAACACTAGGCCCTAGAAATTAAACTCAGTTACCTAACATGTGGCATCATTTATAAACGCACAATTAATACTTTGTTTAATCATATTCAAATTCAGGGTTCCTAATTTAAACGAGGAAGAAACTTTCTGTGGTAGTTCTTGAACTCAAAGGTTTACCAGGTACCACCAGTCATTACAATTTGGCTCAAGTTTTACTGGTAACTGCAAATTGTAATTCATTTCCAACGTCATTATTATAATCTGTATATCAATTATTTTTTCAATTATTAATCCATAATTAAATAATTTGATAGTTTTGTTAACATTGGAAGACTTATGTTCATCCTCACTTTCTTGGTCCCCACCTTTTATGATTGCTTTCGTCGCTTACTTAGTTCCTAGTTATTGCTGAGCACCTCCATCAGGTGGCATCGTCGGATCATTGATTCGGCTCGCTGGCCTTGCTCGAAACCCTTATCGTAGAAGCCTTATCAACATACAGCTTCTTAACTTGATTTTGGTTCACTAAAATTTTATGCATGTGTTTAAATCAAATCGACAATCGGTTTGGAACATTTATGATTATGAACCAATTTTTATTAATTTATTAATGTTATTTTACGTCTTTAGACTCTTTGGTAGGTTTCACTCGCATCAATTTGCGCAACAAGATTAGTCTAAAGATTCAAACAAGACAATAATTTTCAAATAACGATTTTAATTTTCAAGCAATAGCAATTATTTCAGTTAAAATTAATCAGGTTGAATCGGTTGGAATTTTCACGACATGCTGTATGTCCGATGCTTTGCTCCTGGCGGGTTCGATCAGAAGAGAAAAGCTTTGAAAGAAATGTAATTATTTATAAAATGAAAAGAAAAATGTCTTAATGGATATTCTCAAGGAATTCATATTAACTAATCGTTTGATTTTCTATCGATATTTCATGGTAGTTTTCTATAGAGTTTCTGGAATTCCTATTATCTATTTGTTGAATAAAAAAATATTAACTAATAAAAATAATAAATTATGATTCAATTTTGTTTTCCTTTTTTAACAAAATAAAAGTTTGCATTATTTTTTTTAAAACATTGGTAGTATTAATAATTGTGTTTCTCTTCTTTCCGAATTTCGTGTGTATTATTAAGCTGACAGGCATCATGGCATCATTTTTATTTCTTCTTTCTGGTTTTTTCTTTACTAGTTACATTTTCTTCTTCCAATTTAATGTCGTATTTACTCTTTCCTCATGACTAGCCACTCTCACTTAGGTTTGGCGTTGAGGTTTTTAGGGAGGAGAGCTGACGCGGTGAACTAGCATTCACTACGGGTATCCCCCCCCACACCGAAGTACTAGTTCAAGAATATTTCAGTAAAATATTCATTTCATTTACTTGTAAGCATGTACTTTTTTGAGATAGTGGTAATTACTACGATTTATTAACGATATTTAACAACAATAAATACTATAATAACAAAGCCAATACTGAGAACATTAATAGTTAAATCATGAAATTAAAAAAAAGTAAGTTTTGATTTTATCGAATAATGGAGCTTTGATTTGTGAGGCATCTTGCATAAGTCAAGTACTATGAAACCAAGGCTTCCACAGGACTTGGTCGATACAAGGATACATATTCTGATAGAAATTATACATAAAAAACGAAACTCATCATAGCCATTAATTCATATAATTACCAAATAACATTCAATAACATAAGACCTTAACGTTTTCATAAAAAATTGAAGTTCAAAGTATTACAATAAAAGAAAATCCCCGTTATTATCTCGTAATATTTCTTATCATAAAATTTATAAATCAGAGTATGATACTACTATAATCCAATAGACTTAAGTAGGAATTATAAAAACATAATAAGAACTTTTCCTTACATTCGATAATAGGATTTCGAGTTGATGAAGGTGAAGGTGATAGACATTGGCAATAGTGTTTAAATTTGACTCATTTGCCTTCTGAAGCGAAAGGGAATCAGTTTAATATTACTGAACTTGAAATGGAAATTTGGTTGTTTCGGCAACACAAGGTGGTAACATAAGCGATCTCAGAGACGTTATCAGTTGTTTTGGGAAGAGTTCTCTTTTCTTTGTATACATAACCATATCCTTAGAATCAGGTAATCTGGAGAAAAGGATGTGAAATGTTAAAAGCATCATGTTTCACGTGATGTCCGAAGCACACTGATGACCCTTGAAAATCTGAGGGAGCAGTTATAAACTTCGTTTCAAACCGTACCGATATCCGCAGCAGGTCTCCTAGGTGAGCAGCCTATAATCTTAGAACAATGTAGGTAAGGGAAGTCGGCAAATTAGATCCGTACTTTCGGTAAAAGGATTGGCTCTAAGGACCGGGTATGATGGGCTTAATTAAGAAGTTTATTGATTTGAAATTGAGCTGTTTTGATACTGTTTTGATGCAACTTGAAATGAAATTGAAATGTTACTTTTTCGAATTGATTATTGGGTGAGTTTTGTTTTGATTGTAGATTTTCGAAATAGATATTTGAAAATTTTGAACTATAATGCCTTAAATTCGGTCGATCTGGCATTGACTTATATAGGGAGGTTTACACGCATGTTTTTTAATGCGGTTAAACATAACGCCTATACGTTTTTACAATATTTCATCACTTTTCTCCTGTTTTACAGATTTTTTAGATTCTTTTTAATTATTTTTTCTAATTACATTTTAGGTTTAATTCTCATAGTTATTTTCCACTTTTTATATTATTTATTGCTAAATAGACTATTTTTTCCATTTGGATTATGCTCGCCCGAATTCTATCGGATATCATGCCAGATAAACAAAAAATAAAACCTTAGTTTTTGCCCAACATGATAATTGGTTTACAAGGCGCAAATAAAGATATAAATGAAAAATTTGGACTACTTCAGTTACAGTTTGATTTAACGCTAGTACTATTTGGTTTCTCGTGGTAACTACCGTCACGTATTATTAAAATTATAATAAATAGAAAAAAATCTACAAATTTATTGATACAAGGACAACTTACAATTTATATCATTGTTTTCCAGCCCTTAAGAGGCGATTTTGAGCCCTTTCGACTTTACCAGGTTTGGCTTTTCTTTGCTTTATAGTGGGTTTCACTACTCCTGGGCTTTGATCTCTGTAAGCCAACTAGGCCGGTGCAAAGACTAATGGATAGGTCACCGCATTTCCTTTTTGTCTTGCCATCCGGGCCTCAAATATGGATTACTTGCTGATGATACTTTTCCAATTTCTGGACGTCGGTCAATTGCCGGTATAATCTTCCCCATTTTCAATGGTATTAATAATTTCTATTTTTTATACTTTATAAAAAACATTTTTTTAAACTTAAGTTAACGGAAAACTTATGTTTTCTGTTTTTTTTAGACTCTTCATTTGAAGGTTCTGGTTTTACTGCTACTGGTAAATTGCAAATGAGGTAAAAACTCAATTTCTTTTTAAGTACAAGTTAAATGTTACATTGTTATTTCTTCATCTCCTCAAAAACCTAGAGTTTTGATGGATATTTGTGAAATATCTGAAAAGTTGTAAAAATATTAAATTGATTGAATTTCATGAAAAATCTTACGAAATTATTTCTTAATTTTCTCTACAACTCAAAGTAGAATTATTGGTATTTTTTTTTAAATTTTCGGCTTTAATTTAAAAAAAACATGTTTAAAAAGTTACTAAACATAGTTTTATATAGAGATTTTATTGAACACAACATTTCTACATTTTGGAAGTTTTTTTGCATTATTTACTATGTATTGTTTTTAACCTTAAAAAAATGTTTTCTTCAAATTCCTTCCTTCCTATAATATAAGTTTTTATTCAGATAAACATATTACATGCAGACACGGGTAAGTATGTATGTTTCTATATTATAACTTTATTGATTTTTTCATTTAATTATAGAAGTTTTTAATGGACTGAAACGGTTGTATACTCAATTTTGCTTATATAGTGGCATCATGTCAGTCATGAATCATCGGGTAGAATTTAATGAGATTATTCAGATGTTCCGTGTATTTTATTGCTTTAGATATTTAATATAATTTGGCAGGATTATTCCATGCCATTATTTATCTGACGCCCTAGCTGAATGATCTGGTCATATTATTTTATAAGGAAAACTGAGGTCATTTGATCTGCAATTATCTCTCACACATTTATTCGAAGGGTTTGTTATCATGAGTTTTAGCTTGGCCACGTTTGAGTTCAATTCATTTTCCGTAATCCTAGATTTACTTGTGTCACTTCACACTTCCATCACTGAATTGGATAGTTTTATTTTGGTTTTACAAAGATTATTCCAATCAGACATGAAATGAGAATATTGTGGGGAATTTCTTGTAAACTGTTGGATTTACCGCTTATGGAATCCTATGGTAAGGTAGTGTAATGAACTGGGCACAGTTTATTATAGAGTCATGATGAAATTCTCATAATAATAATTTAGCAAGCTATCAATATTTATGGAACTTGCCAAGAATTGTTTATACTATCAGTGGTCTTTTGTGGTCTCAGGGCCTCAATCACAATCCTACGATCCATGTGGACTTGATCCAATCAATTCAATTCCAGGGAATCGTGTGTTCGGCGGTGTAAGTTGGGTTTCTAGATTTCTTACTTTCCTATGATTTACCGGATGCCGGATACAACTCAGTGATCAAAAACCCTTTGTGCTTATACCGATCGTACGGACTTCATCGGGCCTGAAGTGCATGTCTACTGAAAGCTTGGGAGCTGGTTATGGGGAAGATTCAATTATATTTCTTTACTATGTTTCTTAATTATAAATAATGTCGTTTTTTTCAATAATCTCTATGATTGTATCCAAGGTCGGTTTTACGTTCGTATAGTTCAATATTTTAATCTACTTACTGTCGCTGTCATCCGTCACTTTGTCACTAATTCCTCGTAATAAATTTTAATTCAGTAAATTATAATTCTATGACTCAATCTTAATTGTTAGTTTAAACTGTTGGGCCAGCACTGAGTTTTGTTTAAATGAATTGGAAATAGCACGCAAATTTAACTGGCGGATTTAAAATCAGACCCATAAAAATCAATTCAACAACCTTAAAATGTGAAAAAGATATAGTTAAAATATAAAATCAAAAACATAAAAATAAATTAAAATAATAACAAGATGCACCAAGATCACCACGAAATAAACATAAAAATAACAAAATAACAAAGATTTGACCGAAAATTGACAATTTATTTAAAAAAGTAAGAATCAACGAAATGTTGAAGTAAAATTAAATGATCTTAGTGGGAAATAATTCAATTTAAAATTAAAGAAATGAATTGTCAAACTAAACCAAGAAAATAATAAAAATTAGAGTTAGATTGTACAAATAATTTCAAGGTCAAATTTTGCTTTATCACAGTAAATTTAACACGTAAGGTTAGGGTCACAGAACAGGTATATATACCAATTCATTTTCACAGAATTTAATTCTAAAGCTTCTACCAAGCGTGTGCGACTTTGCAAGCAAATTCAAGCGGGCAATTGTCGACAATTTTTCCATACAGCGTTCAAGCAATCTCAAGTATGCTCTACTTGAGTACATGTATGTGGAAATGTTATTATGTATGCTGACTATTAACCATGCTAAAACAATGTTCATGAAATATATGATTCGAGAAAATGTATTATATTATGTCGAAAAGGTTTCGACCCACAGCCAAAACATCACCGCAAGTCATTAAAATGTAATACAACTACCGAGATGTGTAAGTGCGGTCCATCCGCCAATATCTCGTGCCTGTGAAGGTTCCGGCGTGCGTAACGCAGGAATCCAAACGTCAATACATGTCGATTATAGTGGAAGTTGGAAGATGGGGAAATAGTCTTTTGGCTGCTTCTTTGTCATTCAGTTCACGAAATTTCGACCTAAAATCACGTTACTCATCGGCTCAAAATCATCTACACCGAGTAGTCCAGTGGACTTTCGTAATATCATAATATCAACATGTCTAACCCTAAGGTCAAATAAGGGAAGTGAGTGTGGGAAAAGAGCAGAGAATCGTTGCTACGTCGAAAATAAATCATAAAAATAAATAATCTTTAAAGAGAAACTCGAAATAAACGCCTTAACATCGATAATATTAAAGTCGAAAATCACTGAATAATTTAAAATTGAAACTCCAAACTAAAGCCTTAACATCAATAATGTTCACGTTAAAAATAAATCATAAAATTGAATAAACAAAAGTAAAGCGTCAAGCTAAAAGCACTAATATCAATAACGCTAACGTTGATAATGAATCTCAAAAGTAAATAAGGAAAATAGACAATAATCGGAATTAAAGACCTTCATAATGATAGTATTAAAATAAAATAAATAACCTGACACAACAACTAGTATTATGAGCCGTAGTAGGATAAAGATGTTCAAGGACGATAAAATTAACGTAAATAAAATACTAAAATCCATAACGACGGTAAATAAATTTGGATGAAAGCATGGCAATAAGTGGTGCAAGGATATTGTAATTAATTAAATAACCAAGCTTTGACGTACATATTACTACGATGCGGGTTTTAAGTAAAGAGGTGAGTTAAAGGAGATAGAGTTAAGGGAATAACGCGAGATTGTAGAGGACCACGACAGTAAACGGACTTGAGAACCTAATAACCATCATCCCTTGACAAGATACCGCCACTCAAATGTAGTATAAATAGTTCCAACATTACGATAATTACTAACAAAATCGAGAGATCTGCTAAGATTTGCATGAAAGTCACAATATTTTTCATTAATTGAGAAACATATATATTATAATTCATTTTTTTAGACGGGTCTTGAAATCGATGCGTCCTTGAACACGGTGCGTTTTTCAGCACGATCGACCGCTAGGTGCCGAAAGCAATGTGAGACGCGGGATTTTCGATTTCTCCCGTGAAACAATCCAGAGAAAGTAGTCTTAACGACTACGAGGAAGCAGATTTTTCGTACGTGGCTGTCAAGAGAAAGCCAGGCCGCAATCCAGCCCGTGAAACCCGACAACATGAGGAATTCACTCTGGCTCGCCTCGAACATCATCAACGGTAAACGAACTGGCAGGTGGCCATGTCAAGATGGCGCCAGGCCAGAATAAACGCAGATATTGCTGTTGGGAGAATCCCCAGCAGCGATGGATATGCTCCACCCTACGACATATCCTATGAATTGCACGATACGGCGTTGGCAGATCCTACAATGCCCATGGATGTAGTGATCCCTAAAAGATTACTACTGAGAGACATGCAGAACTCTGACAGAATTCCTGTGGGACGCAAGAGCATTCATATTCTCGAGATCGACCCAGGTTCAATTCAAACTAGCGTACAGGGAAGCAACGGATACGACCAAGCTGGCGGCGGCGAAACGTTCTCAGAAGTGCTCAGGTCAGGCAGAACGTGCAAAACGCAGTGCACAACAAATTGTAGATTGACATTGAAGCTTGGCTGGACTAACAATTTATTGGTGAACTGAGAAATAAATTATTACCACTGTTTCTTTAGTTTTGTTTGTTTTGTTTTGTTCATTAATTGATTTGGCAAATAAATCTGTTCAACTAAAATTACGAAATTGGGGTCGTGCAATAATTGATTCTGGAAAGTGTCGAGTGCATACGGAAGGGACCAAAATAAGAAATAGCACACAGACCTTCTATCGGTAGTGCGTTGGACCCACAATAAGGCCGGGCCTTAGCAGTTATCAAGTAGAGCTCATCTTTGGCTGTCTAGCAACCGGTAACCATTGGAGGGCAGAAAGCATTGTAAGTAAAGGGGTCAAGGTTAGAAACCACTAACCCAACAAAACAAATCAAAATTACATTTCAAAACTCAAATTCGATTTACATTTTATCATTATTGCGTAAACTAATAATATTATTCCCGTTTTACCCAATAGAAAAAGACATTTTTTTTTATGAATATATTTAACATATTATCGTTTTCATCATTATTTAAAAGCAACCGTAGTTATAATTTTCAGATAATTGGACTCTACTTTTATATTTAGAATTATTATGAAAGCTTTCTTACTATAATACAACGAAAGAGCTATTGCTTAGTTCAATGTTTTCTTATTTGACCTAATAGATCAGTGTATTCAACTCGACTATCCCCTTGCTCTTGTCAGTACCAAGGTTCTGTTGGGTGTTCTGAAGAATATAAGTAATAAGTCTTTGTAACTTATCATATTTTTATAACTTGAAAGGTTTAGCCTGACAAGCTACATAACATAAAAAACGAATTATATATACGCGTTTCTTTCTTAATTCACGATTTACAAACTTCTGGAAACCACACTTTAGTTATTTTATTACTTATAATAGTTTATTATGTTATAAATTAATAAATGAAAATTCGAATAAAGAATTTACATAATGTTTTACATCATTATTATTTCTAAAATATTTTCGACCTTGACAAACTCGCTCAATTCGATTGGCCGGAAATCGTTATTATTATTATTATTATTATTAATATTATTGGTAAAGTACTATTATTGTTATAAACTATATAGTACCATTAATGTCGGCACATAATATCACTTGTGTTAAATCATTATTCCTAGAATGATCTTGATATTATTATTATTAATATTATTATTATTATTATTATTATTATTATTATTATTATTATTATTATTATTATTATTATTAATATCATTAGTATTATTATTTTCATATCATGATTATTATTATTAAAATATTATTATTATTATCATTATTATTATTTTTATTATTATTATTAGTACATTATTATTATTACTTAAACTATATAGTATTATTAAATTCAATAACTTACTCAGTATGCTTCTGGTATTATTATTATTAAAGTATTATTGTTATTGCTATTATTATTATTGTTATTACCACCTACACTATTATTATTATTATTATTATTATCACTAAAATATTATTATTATTAATATTATTATTTTTATCATTATTGTAATTATTACATATCATTACTATTAATATAACCAACTATATAGTACTATTATTCCTAATACCCCACTAATACTCCCACTATGGGTTGACACTATTATCGTTAACATTTTCTTATTGGCACCACCAACACCATCATTACTAAAATTTCCTTTTATTAATATTATTACGATCACCGTCCCTAATATATTATGATTATTATTATTATTATTATGATTATTATTATTACGATTGTTATATTAACATCATCCTTGTTAGTATTATCTGTGTTACTAATTGCTAAATTATTATGATTATTATTATTATTATTAGTAGTATTATTAATATTACTATGATTGTGGCTATTGTCATTATAATTACTTGGAAATGATTATTATTATTACCAAATTTATCATTATGATTATTTAATGATTATTAATGGTATTAATATTACCAAAATTACCCTTATTAATAATTATTGTAACCGTAGAAAAAATAAATAAATAAACACAGTAAACTTTATTAAATAAAAATACACCAAGAAATATATCACCTGTATAAAAATAAAAATTGTCATTGAGTAGTTTCCAATTTTCGGGATCCTCTTTGCGGGTTGTTTTCCGAGCATCCTGTGATTAATAATGAATAAAATGGTTAATAAAAGGAAGATCATACTTGGTGGGAATGCCAGCGGCAAGGAGACAGCCACGATTGTCTTGGGATTCCTTGGAATATCTAAAAAACATAAAATATAAAGTAGAAAAGGTTAAAAAAAATCAATTACCCGTTGTTTGACTCGTTGCCATGACAACGAGTGAGAAGCAAGAAATAATTTACTTGATGAAACAAAATTCAAATGGTATTATGTAATTTACATAAAGTTTTTTTTATTTTTATCTTCATTTTGTAATAAAAGTTTTGAAAAATTTTCTTGTAGTAATTCAAGTTGAAATTTTTATATTTGAATTTAATAAATTTAAATTTTGTAAATTAAATTTGCTTTCAAATGGAAAATATAAATTTCATATTATTATTATAATGTTGGTAATATAATGATTATGCACCTACCCTTGGTTATCACAGGTATTGTCAATGTTGTCGTTGCTAATGTCTGTTATAATTAAGGGGTTATGAATACGTTGATAGATGCCGTGAGGACATATAAGTAGAAAAGGACATACCCATCCCTTCCCCATCTAGATGACATAATACTTACCGTGATGATATTGATTAAAATATAAAATTATATTAACACTCACTGTGTGTAATCTGTTAATGTTAACTTTAATGTTAAATTTGTTATTGATGGTTGGATGTAATTGAAGTCGTTGAATATGGGGAAACGGAGTGATCTAATGATTAGATAAATTAGTAATTAGATAGATAGATGAAAGGAGGACAGATCAAGTAGAGCATGAAGTCTTCTATGACAGCTCATGGACCCGAGGAAGGTTAGGGCATTAGCAGTTCTTGAGAAGGAGCTCACCTTTTGCTAACCTTCCACCCACTAGTTCACAGTACCAACGTCAATTTTGACGGGTGACTAGCGGTTCAAAATTCTTGTGCAGGCGCTGAGTGGGGATAGTAACCCTTAGACAGTTCAAACTATTTTAAGGACCCATCAGTGCCCAGCATAATTTTGGGGGCTCAGCCGGGATTAGAATTGATTTTGTGGTACAAGCGAGCGGAAACAGCAAACAACAAGTGTGATAGCGTAATTGGTTATGGTAAAAAGATAGAATAATTGGGAAATAGTTACTCATATTCAACTGCTTTGATTTGTTGGAGCGTTCATACTAATTTTAGAATTATTTAATATTGATGTAAAAATATTATAACATAAGTATTATTACCATGATTATTATTAGAATAATCTCATTGTTATTATTATTAGTATCATAATTATTACTATAATTAGTATTATTATTATAAGTATCATTATTATCTTTAAGTATCATTATTATGATAAGTATTACTATCTTTACTACTACAATGTTTATTACCGCTAGTACTAGTACTTGTAACTTTAATTAAAATGAATGTAAATGATTAAAATCAAAATTTAATCGATGTTATCGTGTGATCAGAGTTAGATAATACAAACGTAAAATGAGTAAAGCCGAAATCATGAAAGGGATTTAATAGACCAATGGTTTGAGCAAAGGGGAACTGAAAAGAACAAAGTAATAAAAGATCAACATAGATTTGATGAAATGAATAATAATGCAGACCAGTTAAATGCCATCTGGATGGGTTAAGACGATGGGGGTGGCTATAAAAGTCAAAATAGTAAAAGGAAATAAATATTCAACATAAATTTGTATATAATTATTATGTAATATATTATAAAATTGGAGGGAAATTAAATTAAAACAGTTTTTTTGGTAATTATCGAGACTGTAAATAATTGGGTAATAACTTGGTATTATTATATCATTCCACACTGTACGTCGGAGACAATTAATTTTTTGCATAGCATGATGTATATAAATGAGATAAATTAAAATGTTATTGTTGTCTTTGATTATTAATACATATATATTACGGAAGTAAATGATATAAATTAGAATGTGTTGTTATTTTGATTATTCATTATGCATGTATATGTATATATATTACTGATGTTAATTAGAATAATTTTTCCAAGAACCGTGAACAGCCATAATCGCCAAACGTTGTACATAAATACTTCGCTTTAATTGTAGATTAGTATAAAAATTATAGACCCGTTCGAACGAATCTCGTAAAGAACAAACGTTTATTTAGTAACGATAAAGATAATGAGAAACGTGAGAATTCGATTAACAAAAGATACGTAAACGACGATGTGCAGCTGTAGAGTAAAAGGTAAATAATGAGACAATTGAGTTGAAAAGTACGGAGCATAAGTTTGATGTGACGGTAAATCATTTTTTTTATTGACCAAGCTGTGAGTGTAGTGAGTTCGAGTCAATGTAATTGTCGTGAGAAAAGAAGCCAAGGTTGTTTACGTAAATGATAAATGATGAAAGTCAAACAGTATGCCGATGTTTAAGCAATGTCGTGAGTGATTAACGTATAACGAGAACGCGAATAATAACAGAAGCAAATAACAACATGTCGAATAGCTAAGAAGGTATATAGCAACCGAAAGGTAAAAACGAACAATTACACAAAACACAAAACACAAATCATCGTTGAATAAAATGATAGGAAGTAAATTCCAGAAACATAACATAAACAGCTAATGCTGAAAAATCAAACAATAAGCATGATGGAGTGTTCGATGATAAATGGATTACTTTGGTTAATGGTAATGTTTAAAGCTTATAATAACTTTTCTTCTATTTCCTGTTTTGTTTTACTTCTTTCTTTTCTTCTTAGAGTATGGTAATTATGAGAGAGAGTACTGAGAGATAATAGTGACACCCTCGCGATAGTGAGCGATACCTGGGAGCGGGAAAACCTTGATCACCCTGAGTAAGAAAGATAGGATAGGCCTGTCGCAAATGTTGGCGAGTTCTGGTACCATTTGTTGATACCATTCATCATTGAAAAGAAAATTGACATTTGAAGTAGCAAATTCAAGAAGTTTTCGAAATGCCCTTCTATCCAAAATGTGATGTTCTGAATCATTTTTATTCCACAACGCACAGCATAAGTCAATCGTCTCAACCAGTGGCACATTTGTAAACAAACTACAAACATCAAACGAAACCATAACATCATTTATACTTCGTTTTTCTAGCTTTGCAATACAAGAAACAAACTCAAAGCTATCTTTACATTCAAACTCTGATCGCATTAACGGTTTTAATAATCCATATAAAAACTTTGCTATTTTATACTGGGCAGTACCAACCATCGACAAAACTGGTCTCATAGGTACACCATCTTTATGGAGTTTTGGTAGCCCATATAGTTTTGCTGGCTGCGACCCTATTGGACGATTAGTCTTACCTACCTCTTCATCAATAAGCTTCTTCTCAATAAAACCATTTAACAATTTTTGCACAAACTCTTCATCCTTAAGAAGAGGCAATTTTCCATTTTTCCGACCCTTTGGCATTTTCACAAACTGAGGAGAATTTAACAAATCATTCAACTTATTTACATACACATCATGGTCAAGAATAACTATCCCATTTCCTTTGTCAAACTTACAGATATTTATATTTTATTTAGCTATGTTTTTTAAAGTCATAAAATCCCTAATACTCTGCTTTTTGTTTTTATCGATATACTCCATCGTACTTGCACTTAACGAGCTCTTCACATAATTACCATTAATGCCTTTTATCGATCGGGCTATATGAAAATATAAACTTTCAATTTTTGCACACAATTTTGTTTCATCTAAGCGATTCTTAATACAGTGATTTGGACCAAATTTTAAAACACGCTCTTCATCATCATTCAAAACTATTTTACTCAAATTTATCACAGTATTCTCCACACTAAAAAAATTGATTAATTTGAGAAAAATATTTGGGATTCCTAAACACGTCAAAAGATAATAATATGCTATTCTTAGGTCTGCCAAACAAATATGGACAACTTTTTTCTTCTTGTAGTCCCTAAGCATCTACATCTAAATGGACAAGTCAACATTGAATGATCTGCACAAACAATTCAGTCATCTAAACATTTTAAACCAGATCCTTGAATCGATTCGTAATGCATACGTACAATTTCTTCGATGTTGATTGCAGTCATTTGATAAATCCGTGTAGCTAAATATTCGGGAGCACAATACGAAAGCTTGTTTTTTATATTCGGAAAGAACTCTTCCATCTTCATCAGAATTGTTTCGAATACGTATGTTTCTTGCTCGTCGATGATTTTTAATTTTTAAAATCGTTTGAATTTTTACACAATCTGTGTTTAATAAATAATCTAGTATTTCTTCGTCGACATTAAGATTATTAATTTAAGGTTTTATAAAATTAAATATTTCTTGTACTAGAGTATTGTATTCCAGAATTTTTATCCCCATGACAACGAATTTTTCGCTTGCAAATACATTCACACAAAGCGGATTATACTTGACAAGTCTTAATGCTGGAAACAGTTCTTGTTCGTAAATGTTTTCTGTTTTGGTAGATAATTCGTACACGTTGATTCGACAACGCATGTCAATGTTAAAAGAATGATTGAATACAAAAAAAATACAAATTTATTAATAAAATGATCTTCACTCTCTTTTAAATCACTTGGTTGTTTATTTATCCAATGTTGAACAATTATTCTTATATTAAATGTTATTTTTCATAAAAATATTCATTTTGATAGTTTTTACCCTTTAAATAACAACGTTAAACCGACTCAACCCGTTAAAGATATCAATAAACTTGTTCCATTTTGATTAATTCCCCTTAAAATACATGGTTATTAACTATAAACCCAATATGTAACCGAAAACTAGTTACTGAATCAATAAATAATAATTGATTGGTTACTGATCAACAAAATTTGAAATAAATTACATAAAAGGTTGAACAAAAGAAATACAAGTTGAAATTCAAATTTTATTAATAAAAATAATATTCACTCTTTTATCGATGCTTACTGTCTTCAAATTATTTGGTTGCTTAGTTACCCAGTTGCTATCGAGCGAAAATTAATCAAATTCATTGAAACCAAATCCCTTGTTATGTTTACTTGGTATCAACTTCTGAATACTGATAGCTCATACACACTGAACAATCCACTGATTAATAACTGAACAGCACTAGATGAATACTTTATTCAAAGTATCGCCACCTCATTAAAATACTAAACTCGAAAGATTTAGTATTCTCCACACTAAATTTAGAAATCCCAAATATTTTTCTCAAATTAATCAAATTTTTGATACACCATTCTACACATACCTGTAAACAAAACTCATTCGTAGCATTATTTAACATTAATCCAATATTTGTTAGTTTTTTATCAATGGAAGTTCTCCTTATTTTCTCTGATTCCAACATTCTTCTTAACGTTCTTCTATGTATTAATTGGACATCTTTACTAGAAAGACAATATTTTTGGCTAGTTTGGAAAAGAAAATTGCTTCTTTCCAATTTGAAAAACCTTTTGTTTATAAAAAGTATGTGGATGATATTTTTCTTATATTTGAAAACCAGAAACATGTAGAACCGTTTTTGCATTGTATGAACAGTTTACATAAAAACATTGTATTCACATGTGAAACGGAGAGAAAGTCATCAATTGCGTTTTTAGATTTGTTAATTCAACGCAAAGATAAACAGTATGAGACAGAGATTTATAGAAAACCAACTGATATTAGTCTTTATACTTCTCCAGAAAGCTTTTGTGAATTTAAGTATAAGAGAAATATGGTGAAAGGATTGATTTATCGTTCATGGGCTTTATCTTCTACTTTTGCTAATTCGGTAAAAAGTGTTGATAAATTGGTTGAGTTGTTGATAAAGAATGGATATTCTAAATCACTTTTATGATAAAAGAGACTGTTGATAAATTGATTAAAAATCCTAAGGATCCATGTT
Organism: Schmidtea mediterranea; assembly: GCA_022537955.1. Classification (NCBI taxonomy): domain Eukaryota; kingdom Metazoa; phylum Platyhelminthes; order Tricladida; family Dugesiidae; genus Schmidtea; species Schmidtea mediterranea. Next base: position 328,773,295 of record CM039679.1, read on the forward strand.
GTGGAAAGTCTGAATGTAATTTGTCGGATGAGTGTGAATTGAGTGTTGGTCTGGGTGATGATAAAAATGGATATAAAAAAATTGAGCCTAAATATGTGTTAGTATTGCCGTACTCTGAAGGCTT
>CM039679.1:328775918-328821661 GCA_022537955.1 Schmidtea mediterranea
TTCTTTTTTGTAAAATTTTGATTTCTTTTAGTTGCTGTGCAACATTCATAGTAAGGTAGCATTGCTAAGGTTTCGTTAAGTTTTATATGGTTAATTAACACGATTTGGAACTGTATTGGTCAAGCGCAAAATGACTGGAATGCTTCCTCCTGTCCTTGTGCAATTAGAAAACCATTTCTAACAGTAATATATATTTGACCAACATAAATATACGTGTATATTCTCAATACAATTCTCACTACAATAATTTGTTGAGATCGTTTATCATGTTGCTGGTTTCCAGTCGTATTTTAACTTCTTAATTCAAGACTTCTCAGTATCTTCATGCACATCACAAGGATCTCATTTGTATCCTTTCGTGTACCATTTATACTCGTCATATCCTACAAACAATTGAAGTTTCGAAATTCGTAAGAACTTATAAATCAACTTTGAACATCCGGGCAGTTCATATATAATAAGTAGATAACTAATAAGTTCATTACTAATAAGTAGGACTTACATTGTAGGTTAGTAATATGAATATCAGATCTACATCTAGTAGGCGCACAACAAAAGATAACCACCAGCAAACCGCTTAAAATGATCTTAATATCCTACCATTCCCTTTTGTCCAGCTACGGCCGTAAAAGGCTGGGTGCTCTAGTTTCTTTGTCTCCCTCAATTACATGATTTTATTGAGCTATTTAATATTTACCAAATGATGAAATATCGTTGCTAGATTTGTTATAACTCTTTCTAGGGCAAAGGAAACTGAAAGTGATGTAAAACTCAAAAGTTATTGATAACAATTATATAGTTACAAATTAGCAAAAAGTATTATAAATAATCTTATGGCTCAATATATGTCAGAAGTTGTACTAAAAGTAAAAATGATTACCGACAGCATTACACTTAGATATTTTTATAAGTTTAAAATGGTGTACAGTATATTGCCACCACCTTAGAAAGTGTTAAAGAAAATACTAATCTAAAAATTAAAACGTTAAATTATTAACTAAAAAATACAAAACTAAATCATTAAATAACAATAGAAAATAACTCCCATAATACTTATGTTACTCTTAAGACACTAATAAGGCTTGATCAGGAAACACTATTTTGGATGGACTTTTTAATTTTCTTTTTCTTTTCTGACTTGGTGTTTTAAGCCCTGCTTCCTTCAGTGTTGGTGTTAACCATTCTTCCTCTTTGTTGTTTGCTAGTAATATTTCGAGGTAGTTAAGAACCTCATTCTTTCTGCAACAATTATCAATTTCTATTGTATGATCATTTTTTTCGATGTGTTTGTAAAGGTCGATAAAATTGACCTTGACCATAGCGTGTTTATTTGGTCCTTTTTTTTTTGGTCCTTTTTTTGGCTTACAGAAGCCGCAGTCAATTATGCTATTATCAGTTATAGGTATATTATGGATTTGCTGTGCATGATCAAAGGTGAGGACTTACAGGCAAGTTTTCCTCTGCGACTCATGCCGTATAAGCAAGGGTCTTTATGTTGGTGAAGTTGTGAGTTTTTGATTGGTTTGTTTTGGCATTTAAGACGGGATGGAAGTGGTGTTGATATGGGGATATTTTCAGTAGTTATTCTGGTAGTTATGTGATGTACAGCAGGTGGTAGTGTAGTGAAATTATGAGGTTCGTTTGGTGTTGCTAAATAAAGGATTATAGAGGTTTTTGGGGATGAGATTATTCGGGTGTTGAGTTATTAGATTGAGGTTCCTCTGTGCGGAAGAGGTCAGAGATTTGTGAGTTTTGGGCATTAGCGTAGGTTTTGGTGGTGTTTCAGATAGGAATTTGTTATTGAGTATCGAGTGTTCAGATTGGGTAATTGGGGTGTCAATCGAGGATGTTAGTGTAGAGCAGTGGTTCTTAACCGGTGGTGCACGCACCCCTTAGGGGTGCGAGCTTGAATATTTTGGGGTGCGAAATTGTAATTTTACAAATTCACGTGTAGCTAGCAAAATAAAAAACTAATCTTAAAAATTCATTTTGGTTAGTAAATTTTTTATTCCCTAAACATTTTTTAAATATGTTTGTAAATTATAAACCATCGAGACAAATTAATTTTTGTATTTTTTCTACAATTACAAAAATTCAAATGCGTTTCTAGTTAGAATATAAATATTCAACTAAACTTGTAAAATTAACTTGTATTAATTATTTTATTATTAATAATTCGTATACACATTGCGAAGTGAAATAATGCAGTTTCTTAATAATCAAGGCAGTAGTTTAGCTGATGAATTCAGCAATAGAGATGCTATAATTCAGCTAGCGTATTTGGCAGACATATTCACGCACCTTAATGAATTAAATATTTCAATCCAAAGATTTGGAGTGAACACTATAACAGCGAAAGAGAAGTTGACTGCGTTTAGTCGAAAACTTTCAATTTGGATTAACCGTGTTGACAAGATAAATTATGCTAACTTTCCTTTGCTTGAAGAAGTTCTTGTTTCAGATGATGAAAGAAACAATATTACCACCGAAATTAAAGATCATTTGCAAAAGTTGAGCGAATCTTTTGAGGGATATTTTGCTACTGGAGATATAGATATATCAGAAAAATGGATATTAGATCCATTTATTTATAATCTGGACTCAATGGATGACAGTAATTTATTGAAAGATGACCTTGTTGAACTACGGACAAATGGACATAATCAAATGGAATTTGAAGCAGAGAATTTGGAAAGTTTCTGGTGTGCTCAAGTAATGTCATATCCACGATTAGCTAAAATAGCGCTTCAGCATCTTGTTCAATTTGCCACAACATATTTGTGTGAGATGGGATTCTCGTCACTTGTACATATAAAAACAAAAGCTAGAAATAGACTTAATGCTAGTAATAATATGCGTGTAGCTATTTCAAAAAAGATTCCCCGGTTTTCAAAAATAATTGAGGAAAAGCAACAACAAAAAAGCCATTAATAAAAACTTTGATAATTTATAATTGATTATTTCAGCTAACAATTAAAATTTATAAAAAATTTGTTACGCACATAAAATAAATAAAAAATATGTTTTGCATAATGTTTGTTTTTTAATTTATATAACTCAATAATTTCTAGTAAGGGGTGCGAGAATATTGTTTGAAAATTTTAGGGGTGCCGGTAGCTAAAAAGGTTAAGAACCACTGGTGTAGAGGATAAGGTGATACAAGTTGTTGGAGGCGTCGATTTTATTTTTTGGGATAGAGTTATTAGTGCTTGAGATGAAGTGTAGGTTTCAGATGGTGCAGAGAGGTCAGAGACTTGGGAATTTCTTACGTCATCAACCATCTTTGATTCGTCAGAGTCAGAAAGTATGATAGTTTCTATAATTTTAGGAACTTTCAAAGAGCGTGGATTATTATTATTATTTGTTTTTCTTTTCTTTTCTTTTTTGTAATATTATTATTAGTATTTTTATTATTATTTTTATTATTATTATTATTATTATTATTATTATTATCACTCAATGGTAATTTAAAAATATATTTTCTTTTGCAGTTAAACTGTGTTAATGTTCTTTATGGTTTAAATAAAAGTCTGTATCATAAAAATAATTTATAGTTAATCGAATTGTATCTAATTTTATTTTACGATTATTTGAAAAAATTTTAATTTGATTCAAGTCATTTTGATTCGAGTTATCTGTTTAGTCTGTCGATTCCTGATTATTTAATAATCTTTCTCGTAATTGAACATTGTGTTGAGTTAAATTGCTCACCTTGATTTGAAGAGCAGAAACTTGATCTTGTAAACCAATATTTATATTAGATACTAAATAACATAATTTATTTAATGTGACACAATGTCTTTGTGCGTTTTCTAATGCGTATTGCAAATTAGAAATATTTATTTGTTGTTCTTCAATAATTTGGTTGCTATTCGTGACTTTTTTAATAATATGGTCCGCTTGATGTTTTCAGCTTTATATCTTTGACAACGTTTTTAATTTCGTTGAAGAGGATAGAGCTTAGAGGGTCTCCCTGTCTGACCCCCCTTCTTGAGTTGAGAATTTCGCCAAACCAGCTAGTTGTTGCATTTTCATAGCTTGAGTAAATGTATTCGAGCAACATTGCTGGTACTCCTATTCTCTTAGCGCCTCTAATAATTGACTCATGTCCCACAGAGTGAAATGCCTTTCTTAAATCGACAATAGTTTCTAAAATAACTACATTTTCGGCAACTCCATCGCATTTTCTGAAGCCTTTTTGTCGCTGATTAATAATTCTCCATCATCCTATCATTTTTTCCATCGTGTTGTGGAGAATTGCAAACATTTGGGTAAAGGTTACCAGACTATTCGACCAATTTGGAAAATTATTGAAGCCAAATGTATTTAAATAAATTTAATTTATCTTTATTCGTCCTAGTTTTTATTTTTTATCATATTATTTTGAATTTATTTAGTTTAAATTAATAAAATGTTAATATTAAATTTAATTCAAATATAATTAATTATGATTTTATAATTATGATATGATAGTAAAAATTTAATAGTACTTACATTTTACTGTTTTACTTCTTTTAACTTCATTTTTAAGAACGTTTTAGAGGGGTCTTCTCGTCGTGATGTGGGCTACCTTTAGTTTTCTTCTTTAGTGAACCAGTTCTACCCTAACAATATCCTGCAGTCACTGATTTGCAGTAAACATCAAAAAACCGTTTCCGTTCTTCAGATTCTGATAAGGAATGGATAATGAAATCCAGGTCTTGCTTCCATCACTTAATAATATTTTTATTCAAAGGTAAAGTTTTTAAATAACTAGTAAGTATCTCAGTAAGTATCTCAAGCCAAGGGACTAGCATTAGATATGTTCGTGATATTTTCGACGCAACTACTTTAACTGTGCTCTTCATTTTGCAGTTCGTTATACATTTTAACATATCTTTTAGCATTCATGTCTAATTTGATAGACTCAAGAGTACGACCTGTGTTACATGCGGTGTGCATTACTCTTAATACATCAGTCGAATCTCCTCTTATCTCTTCTTGCAAATGAATCTTCGCCATCCTCTTCTCTCTTCTTGCGAATGAATCTTCGCCTCCCTCGTCTTCTCCTTAGTACTCCAATAGTAAGCTTTTTTTTCGGTGCTAGCTCTGATAGCTTTGCATTCCTGTTGACATGATGTGCCTTACTTATATGCATCCTCCTCCCAGTTTTAGTTGAATGGAAATGTTTCAAAAAATGTGTTAAAATTTAATTGAATAAAAGTATGTATAATGGTTAATTTTATTTTGAAAATCTTATAGAAGTAGATTAAAAAAATTTAAAATCATAAAAAAACTAAAAGTAAATGGTTTTCATATTAAGCTGTCAAGTTAATTTTTGAGGAAAATTCCGTAAATGCTATCAGATTAAGCAGAAAGAAAACCAGCATTTTATGACTAAATAAGAAAGATGGAAGTCAGGCTAATTGCACCAATTTGGAAAGTTATTGAAGCCAAATAGAATTTATTTAACTTTATTCGTCCTGGTTTTTTATTTTTTATCATTTTATTTTTAATTTTTTTGTGTTTAATTAATTAAAATGTTAATATTAAATTTAATTTAAATATAATTAATTATCATTTTATATTTATGATATGATAGTAAAAAATTTATTAGTATTTATATTTTACTGTTTCCTTTTCGATAATCGGATTTTTCCTAACTTTTTGAACATTTTTATTAAGGATTTTATATCTTTGATTATATTGTTGACGGATTCCATTTTCTAAAAGTAAAAATAATTAAAAATATGATAAAAAGCATACTAAAGTTTGTTATTTGATAAAAATGAATTTTTAAAAAAATGCATTCAGTTATATATTAACAAACATGTAAGGAGTTACAGTATCGACGAATTAAAATTTTGTTTATAAAACACACTCAATTACATAACACCAAAAACATTTAAAATAGTTTAAACTCATAAAATAAATAAAAGTAAATAGTTTTCATATTATGTAATTATTCATTAATTGTTTTTATAGAAACATCTGTTAGAAAAAAAAGCTGTCAAGTTATTTCTTGAGGAAAATTAGCGGAAATGCTATCAGTTTAGGAATAAAGAAAATGAACATTTTATGAATCAAATAAGAAAGAAGAAAACCAGACTAATTGGACTAATTTAGAAATTTGTTGAAGCTAAATGTATTTTAATAAAATTTATTTAACTTTATTCGTCGTGTATTTTTTATTTTTTATCATTTTATTTTGAATTTATTGTGTTTAATTAATTAAAATGTTAATATTAAATTAAATTCAAATATTAATTATCATTTTATATTTATGATATGATAGTTAAAAATTTATAAGTACTTACATTTTATTGTTTTATTTTTGATAATCGGAGTTTTCCTAACATTTTGAAAATTTTTGTTGATCATTTTCATTAAATACTTTAAATCCTTGATTATATTGTTCCATAAGCATATCATTTTCTAAAAAAAATAATTAAAAAATATAATAAAAACCTTACTAAAGTTTGGTATTTGATAAAAGTGAATTTTTTAAAAAATGCATTCAGTTATATATTAACAAACATGTAAGTAGTTACAGTATCGACCAATTAAAATTTAGTTTATAAAACACACTCAATTACATAACATCAAAAACATTTAAATACATATAATCCTTTGAACTTAATATTCATTACATAATACATCTTTAATTACATTTATAATCAAAAAAAAATTTTGAAAAGAAACTTTATTCAATAAATTTATTGTTTTTAACCAAGCTAAGCAATGCTGTCCTCATGTTTTTGTCATCGGATTTTGATAACGAACTCGATTGTATTCAATTGACATTAACATCGATTCTAGTTTAATAATTAATAAAGGAGGATAATAGAAACCCATTGCATCCAATACACATATTTTATTTGGTTTCACATCTATTGCAAGCCAATGTTCGTCACTGAGATTAGATAATTGAGTATTTACAATCAAAGATTTGTTAACATCGATATATGCAATTTTATCTAGAGGGAAAACTTCAAGAAAATCTTTTCCCAATAAATTTCTACTAATAGAATCAATCTGAATAAAACTAATAATAATTAAAAAATATATAATTAATAAAATTTCTTACTTCATACTTGACAATTAAAAAATCTCAATCTGGTTTATAGTTTAAACTAATACTGTTCGATTGGAAGTCATTTGAATTTCCTTTTCAAAAACTCCATATACAATTACAGTAACAGATTTAGTTAAAAGTGACGCAAAATTTATATAAAATCCTATATTTTTACTTTGTGGTAAATGACTTTGATAAAGATCGAAATCTGGCACCAATTGGAATGTAAAGAATGGATACCTATTTCTAAAGTCTGATATACTGATACCACAATTCAAATTTTGATTAAGATATCTTATATTTCTAACAATACATTGCATATAACTTGTACTATAATTATGTTTTTTCAAAATCTTGACTATATTTTTCTCGATAATCACTTCCTTTACTTAAAGTTATTGACTTAACGTTAAAGTGATCAAACATAGTAAATGTATCTAAAAAAGAACCACTACATCTTTTATTTCCTTGGAAAGTTACAAGAATAAAATTAGGTGATCGTCTATTACCAAATATTTGTTCCTTATCAAAAGAAGAAGATCCAATAGGTAAAGAAAATTCAACAACTTCTTTGCTTCGCATTGGATAAATTGCATTTCTTGTAGCAAGACTTGTAGCATGTTTTTCGCAAAGGATCATGTTCAGTGTAACCCATTCCCTCTAAAGATACATGTGTAGTATCTTGATTATAATTTATAATAGTTTCAATTAGGGCTATGTGTTCAAAACTATTATTTGCTCCTTCAATTAAAAACTAATTCAGCGTCTTTCGAAAAGTTTGAAAAAAAAATTTTTGTTCTTACGTCAGCTTCTTGCGTAATATTTTCAACTAAGCTATTTACAACTTTCAACTGAATATATAACAAAGTATCTTTTAAATCTAAATATTCTGTTTGTTATCCGTTAATGTAAAATTGAATCTAAGAGGTTCCAGCATCAGTTATTGAATTCGGTTATTATATTGAACAATTTGTACTCCGCGTTTATCTTTTTATTTCGGATAGGCACGCGTTGCAGTCAATGTTGTTGTCTAATTGGAAGCAGAGGTCACTAATAAATATTTTGTACTTACGTGAATCATTGTCAGGCAATTTGGATGAAATATATATTTTAATAGTTTTGTCGAATATCGATCTTACAATAGGTATAATAGGTTTTGTAATTTGCGTTTTCTGTGTGTGCTTATTATTTATAGTAGGCTCTAGAGGTATCTAACTGATTTTTATGAAAAAAATGAATATAGCCGGAATTATTGTCATTTAAAGAGAAATGATTGGTTAAGAAAAAATTTATGATATTTTTAAGGGAATTTGATTGGTCAAGAGATGAATTTTATTTTAATGGGATTTCAAGAATTTTTTTCTTTTTTTAAAGGATAAATATTATCTAAATGGGTATTTTTATGATTTTTTCTTTTGCAGTTAAACTGTGTTAATGTTCTTTATGGTTTAAATAAAAGTCTGTATCATAAAAATAATTTATAGTTAATCGAATTGTATCTAATTTTATTTTACGATTATTTGAAAGAATTTTAATTTGATTCAAGTTTTCAACAAAATTTATTTCTTTTTCAGAACTTGTATGTAATGTACTCTTACTATATTTAATATTTGAGTTGTTATAAAATGGAAAATTATTGTATACAAAAGTGAGATCGGTCAGAGCAACTTGCCATTCACCTTCCAAGTAAATTGGATTTTGAAATTCAACATTAAATTTATCAGCTTTATTCTTTGGATGAGTAAGAAGACAACGATTACTTGGTAGATTTATGTAAAAATCTTTATTCATTTATTTTTCTAAAATGTATTGATAAATGTGTTTTGGTATCTTTACTAAATTTAATTAATTTTCCACTATCATCGCGAATATTAATTTCAATGTTGTTTATAGTTGAAGTTGAAATTGGTAAATACATTGGATTCTCCTTAGATGGTTTTCATTTTTAAATTTTTATTTAGATATTTTTTATCAATTTAATTAAACCTTTCGTTGAAATTGTCTTTACTTCTAAAAATTTTAATTATTTCATTAGAATAAATTTTAATATTTTTTATATTCAATTTAAAATCTTTTTTGGAATGATTTTCATTTATAAATGTTTTAAATTCTTCACTTTACTATTTTTTATTGTTTTCAATAAAACTTTCTTTGGAATTGTCTTTTCTTTTCTAATTTTTAATTATTTCATCTAAATACTTTCTATTTATTACATTAGATTTAAAATCTTCCATGGAATATTTTTTATTTTTAAAATTTTTTATCTCTATATTTAAATATATTTAATCTTTAGTATAAATTTTTAAATTTTCATGATTTTTAAATTTTGTTTTATTACATTTAAATTTTTCATGCTTCTATTTCAATTATTAAAATTTTAAAATATTGTTTAAATTTTTTAAACTTTTATTATTGTAATATTTGTTTAAATAAACGTAAATATTTCTAATTACGGAATCGCAGTTAGCAACTTTATTAGGTACGCTATTTGTCCGCCATGGTTTCTAGAGTAGTCAATCCTATCCTCCAAAGGATCTTATTTGACTGGTGCTCCTCCTCCTCTGGAAATGAAACCTACCAGGCCATAAATATTAAACGGTCCGATGTTTTTAATCTTATGATGGTCATTTAGCAGAACGTCCATTAATGGCAAAAAGTCTTCATCAATCTAGCATTATGAAGGATAGAGTTAACAATCAGTTAACACCTCAGACTTAAGCATATTGCGCTCGTTCAGAATACCGACATCTGACACGACTTGTATAACAAGATCCTCCTCGCAGATAAATGTTGGAGATCCCCATATAGTTCTATTTTCAACTTTTTTTAAGAACGTTTTAGAGGGGGTCTTCTCATCGTGATGTGGGCTTAGTTTTCTTCTTTAGCGGAACAATTCAAAATATCGTTAGCAAGGTCAAGATGTTCAAGAAGGCTATTTTTAGAAACAGGGTCAATAAGAGTAGCGTATCTAATCTTTTTTTCAGGGAAAAAGGAGAACCAAGAATTTCAAATTTATTATTATTAAATATTATTCATTTTCGTAATCGAATTGAACATTGTTGTTTGATATTTGATCGATTCACGAGTCATATGTTTAGTCTGTCGATTCCTGATTATTTAATAATCTTTCTCGTAATTGAACATTGTGTTGAGTTAAATTGTTCACCTTGATTTGAAGAGCAGATACTTGATCTTGTAAACCAATATTTATATTAGATACTAAATAACATAATTTATTTAATGTGACACAATGTCTTTGTGCGTTTTCTAATGCGTATTGCAAATTAGAAATATTTATTTGTTGTTCTTCAATAATTTGGTTGCTATTCGTGACTTTTTTAATAATATGGTCCGCTTGATGTTTTCAGCTTTATATCTTTGACAACGTTTTTAATTTCGTTGAAGAGGATAGAGCTTAGAGGGTCTCCCTGTCTGACCCCCCTTCTTGAGTTGAGAATTTCGCCAAACCAGCTAGTTGTTGCATTTTCATAGCTTGAGTAAATGTATTCGAGCAACATTGCTGGTACTCCTATTCTCTTAGCGCCTCTAATAATTGACTCATGTCCCACAGAGTGAAATGCCTTTCTTAAATCGACAATAGTTTCTAAAATAACTACATTTTCGGCAACTCCATCGCATTTTCTGAAGCCTTTTTGTCGCTGATTAATAATTCTCCATCATCCTATCATTTTTTCCATCGTGTTGTGGAGAATTGCAAACATTTGGGTAAAGGTTACCAGACTATTCGACCAATTTGGAAAATTATTGAAGCCAAATGTATTTAAATAAATTTAATTTATCTTTATTCGTCCTAGTTTTTTATTTTTTATCATATTATTTTGAATTTATTTAGTTTAAATTAATAAAATGTTAATATTAAATTTGATTCAAATATAATTAATTATGATTTTATAATTATGATATGATAGTAAAAATTTAATAGTACTTACATTTTATTGTTTTACTTTTGCGACTCGGAGTTTTAACATTATTGTTGATAATTTTTATTAATGATTTTAAATCTTGAATTATATTATTGATGGATTCCATTTTCTAAATATAAAAATAATTTAAAATATGATAAAAAACCTACTAAAGTTTGGTATTTTGTAAAAGTGAATTTTTAAAAAAAATGCATTCAGTTATTTTTTTACAAACATGTAAGTGCTTACATGATCGACCAATTAAAAATTAATTTATTAAACACACTTAATTACATAACATCAAAAACATTTAAATACATATAATCCTCTGAACTTAATCCTTTAAAGGTAATACGTATTACATAATTTATCTTTAATTACATTTATAATTAAAAAACAATTTTCAAAAGAAACTTTATTCATTTATTTTTCATTGTTTTTAACCAATCTAAGCAATGCTGTCAACATGTTTTTGTCATTGGATTTTGATAACGATTACGATTGTATTCAATTGGGACTTACAATGATTAGATTTAACTTTACTGATATCATCTTCCAATTCAATTTTGACTAGTCTTTCTTGTTCAATTTTGCAAGATTTAAATGGATGCAGATAAAAAGTCATTAATAGATCATATATTTGTGATAAATTAGTAATGATTAAATTTTCTTCAAATTTATCTGTATACTCGACATCATAAAAATAATTTATAGTTAATCGAATTGTATCTAATTTTATTTTACGATTATTTGAAAGAATTTTAATTTGATTCAAGTTTTCAACAAAATTTATTTCTTTTTCAGAACTTGTATGTAATGTACTCTTACTATATTTAATATTTGAGTTGTTATAAATCGGAAAATTATTGTATACAAAAGTGAAATCGGTCAGAGAAACTTGCCATTCACCTTCCAAGTAAATTGGATTTTGAAATTCAACATTAAATTTATCAGCTTTATTCTTTGGATGAGTAAGAAGACAACGATTAATTGGTAGATTTATGTAAAAATCTTTATTCATTTATTTTTCTAAAATGTAGTGATAAATGTGTATCTTTTGAGAGTAGGATATTTTTAAAAAGTGAATTATTAATATAATTATTATTAATAAATGTAATCATAGATGTATCATCAATTTGATTTTTAGTTTTGAGGATGTCTTCTTCAATAATTATCTCGACCCTCTTCTTTGCTATATCAAGGTTTGTGAAAAAAGTGTGGAGATTGTGAAAAAAGATCTATGCCAGAGTTAATTTGTTCTATTATTCTTTGAGCTTGTGTCTTAATAAGATCATCATTGTGAGTTTGTGTCATAGGACTATATTATATTGTTTCGTCAGTAGTAATTTTTGGTCAATCTCCATATTTAGGTTTATTGCTAGCTCGTTTTTTGGAATAAAAAGGTTTGGGTATGGTTTTAAGTTAAAGTTTAATTGAAGGGCGGTACATTCGTTTTTTTCTGAGTGTGGGTTAACTAAGGTAATTTCAGCGTCAAGGTCAACATTGGTGGTTGTATTATGATGATTGATGGGTAATACAAATTTTGGCAAAAAGATGTTTTGTTGAATGTCAGGGATTTCTGAGTGAAGGACAACGTTGGTGGCTATAATGTTATTGAAGTTAGTGGCATTTTCTTCTATTAGTGTTTTTCATATTTATTAAGGGGTACATCAGCGTTACTGGCTTTAGGAATCTGTAAGGGAAAATAAGGTCTACTAGAGGTGTTTATGTTGCGTGTTTGAGGTTAGTATGTTTGGGGGAAAGAACATTTTTGGTAGTAGTTTTCGGCAAAGTAAAGTTTTGTTACATCAGGAGGCTATATCTGTTATTGTTAAATTTATCTGATGTTTTAGGAGAAACTGTAGTTATATCGGTCAACATTTGTTTGGCGCTGTTGATTAGTGAAGAAGAGGGTCTAATCGCAAGTCGGCCGCAGGCCGAAAAGTTTTGAAATTTAGAATATTTAAACAATAAAAGATTTATCTTAAGTTTTTAAATAAATAGGAAGTCATTTAAAAATAGATTAATATTACGTTTAATTTTAATTTTCGAAAAATAGTTTTCAATATTAATAAAGAAGTCACTAGTAAGGCTGGAAATTTTATAAAAAAGAGGAATATTATTTTGATAATAATTAGATTTTTGTAATTGGTTATTATTAAATTTTTTGATTTTTAAATAAAATATATAGAAATAGTCATTAAAGTAATTTATAAAATAATCTTTCATTTCATGATTTAACTCTATAAAGCAAATGTTTAAATTGTTAAAAAAACTATCAGTGCAATTTGTAAGTGATATTAGGATATTGTCAATGTTTTCTTTTTTAAAATTGTTTAGTATGAAAAAGGTTGTGTATGTTGTTTTTTTGAATATGGTGAAATATTTTCAGTATTTATTGGTGAAATATTTTTAAAGAGGATTTGGGATCGTATTGGCAGCAGGTCTTCGAACGTGAGTCCGAACTAGACCGAAGACCCATACCACAAGTGGTGGAAAACGAAGACTTAAATTCCCCGGTATTAGAGAAGGAAGTAGAGTGGGCTGTCAAAAACATTAAGAAGTCCACTGCCGCAGGACCAGACGAGTTAACAATTTTAACATAATACTGTTGGTGGGATTCCTTGTGCAAAGTGCTGTGACTACGAATGTTTTGAATGTTTTTACATAGTTCCAATTACACGATGCTTAAAAACATGGGACAAAAAGAACAACCCAGCACTTGCAAAGATTGGATTGACTAAGGCTGAAATCCAATTTCTTGCCCGGATAGCATGCCCAAATGCAGTAATCGCATGCTATCACATCTACCGTGAGCATGTCTCTTATACAAAGAGTGCCATGGCCCTTCCTTTTAGCCTGACCTAAGATGTAGTATGCAGAAGCGTGGATAATTGCATCAACACTGAAGACTTGTGTGGAATTAGTAAAAAACAGTAGAAACAGATGCTGAGCCTAGTATTAAGAAACAATTTTGAACAAAAAACCCATTGCGTCAAAGCTGTTTACCAGCCATCGCAATGCTTTGTTTTAATTAGACAGTCGGATTCCTCTAGTCCGTGCCAGTTCTAAGTTGACCGTTTAGTGTACAACGACGACTGCAAATTCGAAAATCTAAAATCAAAGCAAAATGCGCCCAATTATCAATTCGAAAAAGTACCATTTCAACTCCATTTTGATTCAGTACAACTATAAAACTTTTAACAAAACAGCCAAACTCCTAAATAGTAGCTATAAAGCAACAACATCTGCGTTACTATTTGAAAGATTTGATTTTATTAGATTTTCTAGAGTTTTAATGGTTTTGATATCAACTTTTGCATTATTTTCTAATTTTTTCATTGGTTTAATTGAATTTTTACTATTTTTATATTTTAGTAGTAGGATGTGAGCCCGTCAGATACAACCCCCCCACTGGCTTACGTAATTATTACGTAACATTTGACCTCTGCACGCGCAGTTGCTACCTGGAGATTGACCTTTGTCCACTAGTTGCTACCTAGTAATTGACCTTTGGTCAGTGACCTCATGAATACATCACTTGACCACTGGTCAATGCACACTTATTATGTCACTGGTCACGGTTATTACGTTACTGGTCACTTATTTTGTTACTGGTCACTTATTATGGCACTGGTCACTACTCAGAGACTGTTACCTAACTGTTATTATGTCACGTAGTTGTGGACCAACACACCTACCAACTTCCACACACCTACCTTCTAGAACTTTCCAAACACCTACCATCTAGAACAGTGGTTCTTAACCTTTTTAGCTACCGGCACCCCTAAAATTTTCAAACAATATTCTCGCACCCCTTACTAGAAATTATTGAGTTATATAAATTAAAAAACAAACATTATGCAAAACATATTTTTTATTTATTTTATGTGCGTAACAAATTTTTTATAAATTTTAATTGTTAGCTGAAATAATCAATTATAAATTATCAAAGTTTTTATTAATGGCTTTTTTGTTGTTGCTTTTCCTCAATTATTTTTGAAAACCGGGGAATCTTTTTTGAAATAGCTACACGCATATTATTACTAGCATTAAGTCTATTTCTAGCTTTTGTTTTTATATGTACAAGTGACGAGAATCCCATCTCACACAAATATGTTGTGGCAAATTGAACAAGATGCTGAAGCGCTATTTTAGCTAATCGTGGATATGACATTACTTGAGCACACCAGAAACTTTCCAAATTCTCTGCTTCAAATTCCATTTGATTATGTCCATTTGTCCGTAGTTCAACAAGGTCATCTTTCAATAAATTACTGTCATCCATTGAGTCCAGATTATAAATAAATGGATCTAATATCCATTTTTCTGATATATCTATATCTCCAGTAGCAAAATATCCCTCAAAAGATTCGCTCAACTTTTGCAAATGATCTTTAATTTCGGTGGTAATATTGTTTCTTTCATCATCTGAAACAAGAACTTCTTCAAGCAAAGGAAAGTTAGCATAATTTATCTTGTCAACACGGTTAATCCAAATTGAAAGTTTTCGACTAAACGCAGTCAACTTCTCTTTCGCTGTTATAGTGTTCACTCCAAATCTTTGGATTGAAATATTTAATTCATTAAGGTGCGTGAATATGTCTGCCAAATACGCTAGCTGAATTATAGCATCTCTATTGCTGAATTCATCAGCTAAACTACTGCCTTGATTATTAAGAAACTGCATTATTTCACTTCGCAATGTGTATACGAATTATTAATAATAAAATAATTAATACAAGTTAATTTTACAAGTTTAGTTGAATATTTATATTCTAACTAGAAACGCATTTGAATTTTTGTAATTGTAGAAAAATACAAAAATTAATTTGTCTCGATGGTTTATAATTTACAAACATATTTAAAAAATGTTTAGGGAATAAAAAATTTACTAACCAAAATGAATTTTTAAGATTAGTTTTTTATTTTGCTAGCTACACGTGAATTTGTAAAATTACAATTTCGCACCCCAAAATATTCAAGCTCGCACCCCTAAGGGGTGCGTGCACCACCGGTTAAGAACCACTGATCTAGAACCTTCCACATAACTACCAACTTCCACACACTTACCTTCTAGAACCTTCCACATACCTACCAACTTCCACACACCTACCTTCTAGAACCTTACACACATCTACCTTCTAGAACCAACCCAACGATCCGTATCCATCCGTATCCATCCGTATCCATCCGTATCCATCCGTATCCATCCGTACCCATCCGTACCCATCCGTACCAATCCGTACCCATCCGTACCAATCCGTACCCATCCGTACCCATCCATACCAATCCGTACTCATCCGTACCAATCCGTACCCATCCGTACCCATCTATACCAATCCGTACCCATCCGTACCAATCCGTACCAATCCGTACCCATCTGTACCAATCCGTACCCATCCGTACCCATCCATACCAATCCGTACCAATCCGTACCCATCCGTACCCATCCATACCAATCCGTACTCATCCGTACCAATTCGTACCCATCCGTACCCATCCGTACCCATCTGTACCAATCCGTACCCATCCGTACCCATCCATACCAATCCGTACCCATCCGTACCCATCCATACCAATCCGTACCCATCCGTACCCATCCATACCAATCCGTATCCATCCGTACTCATCCGTACCAATCCGTACCCATCCGTACCCATCTATACCAATCCGTACCCATCCGTACCAATCCGTATCCATCCGTACCCATCCGTACCAATTCGTACCCATCCGTACCCATCCGTACCCATCTGTACCAATCCGTACCCATCCGTACCCATCCATACCAATCCGTACCCATCCGTATCCATCCGTACCCATCCGTACCAATCCGTACCCATCCGTACCAATCCGTACCCATCCGTACCAATCCGTACCAATCCGTACCCATCTGTACCAATCCGTACCCATCCGTACCCATCCATACCAATCCGTACCAATCCGTATCCATCCGTACCCATCCGTACCCTTCCATACCAATCCGTACCCATCCGTACCAATCCGTACCCATCCGTACCCATCCATACCAATCCGTACCCATCCGTACCCGTCGTAGACTTATCAAAATCACTCACTAGTACTTTTGGTATTATTATTATACTTTTTACTTCATATAATACACATGAAATTTTCAATTGTTAATTATATTATTACATAAAAAATTATAAAATAATCATTAAACATAATAAATTAAGATCAAACTCGTCTTAAAAATAAATGTTCAATTCTAAATTATTTAGCTTACTGACTATTTTGTTAGTAGTATATTACATAACAATTTTATCAAAATAATCATAAAACTTTAATAATTTTCATGAAAATTAAAGTTTAAAAGCACTATAGTATATTGATAGTTTATTTAATTAAAATCAAGTCACTCAAAACTTAAATTTTATCAATGGATTTACAAAGTTTTAAGAAAATAATTCAACAAGTTTAAAATTTCAACTAAATATAAAAAATTATACAAGATTTACTTTACCAATTTCTATAAAATTTTAAATTTACATCAAATAAAATATACAGATTTATATTCTATTAAAAAATTTAATTTTTAAAATAAAAAATAATTCGCCCACGATAGGAGTTGAACCCCCAAACGAATTATTACCGACACCACTGATGTAAGAATTTTGAAAATAACTCATTCAAGATAGGATTTAAACATTGTATTAGTTTATGAAAATAATTAATAGGATTATTTACATGTAAATACTTAACCAAATTCTATAAATTTATAGCAATTATACTGTTTCTAATGAAAATTCAATATTTTGATAATAATTCATAAAGTTAGTCGGATACTAATTTACAAGTTCATTCGGCTCTATAAATTATTAGCGATACCATCAACTAAATTCGTTGTGTTTTTAGTGTTTTTATGAAAATAAGTCACTGGGTTTACAAATGAAAGTAACCGATAATTTCGGACATTAAAGCTTTATGTAGCCAAAACTGATTAAATAACCATTAAAAATTCATCAGGTGATACCTATTAAATATTTCAATAATTTATGATTCAAACTAGGTATATTATAATACTTTTCGATAAATTTATGGATAAACTATTACATAGTTTGTTATAAAGTTATTTAAAAGGTTAAGAATTTTAACCCTTAATAACGAAAGATAACTTTTAACCCTAAAAGATGAAATATAATTTTTAACCCTATGTGATTAAAAGTTATAACATTTTGTAAACCAATAATTACTAAATACCAAGTAAACACATGTCTTTAATAAAGAGTAGTTGGTAGAAAACATACATATATTTAAAAATCGTTGACAATTTTTAAGTACCTGTTAAAAATGGTTTGAAAATATGAATAAATATTTGAATTTAAGAATATTAAATTGAAATTCTCTATTGAAATTAAAAAGTATATGAATTTGTTATTCGTCAATTTAAATAAACTCATAAAATTATTGATTGATTAAATGCAATTGTTAATTAGAAATATTATTGACTGAACTTATTTTTATATAGAAAGTTATTCTTGAAACAACATAAAAATCATATTTCAATAACTTTTCTTTAAATTAATTTTGAAAAAGTAGAAACCACATACTTTATTTTGATTGGCTGTTACTATTGACAATGACATTATTTTGCGATAAATTTAATCGCTAAACTCAAAATACTAATAAATTTATTAAATTATTAATTTATTAATTTATTTTCAAAATTTTATATTTGTTTTATTTATTTGGTTTATTTATTTTACACCTCATGTTTCGGGTTCAGTTACACAATAAAAATTTAATTTTTCGAGTTCAGTTTGTCATGTAAAATAAAAAAACTAAATAAATAAATAAAACAAATCTAATTTATTGAAAACCATAATTTTTAATATTAAATAATTGTTAAATGTTTTTAAATAACTTTTAAAAAATTTTGATCTATTTTAAATATTTTAAAACGTTTAAGTTATATTTTAATTATGTTAAATATGTTTTAAATGATTTTAAATAATTTTTAATTATTTTTTAAATATTTTAGTTATTTCTAAATACTTTTAAATATTTTAAATTCTTTTCAAATAACTTTTTTTTATTATTAAAATCTCTAAAATATTAAAAATATTATTTTAAAAATATTCAAAAATATTTTAAAATTTATTTCTAAATATTAAAAATTTAATATTAAAAATAATGTTTTTCAAAATTTATATTTGTTTTATTTATTTTACAGATTATTTATTTTACACGACATGTTTCGATTTTGGTTTCACAAAGTTTACGAAACAATTAAAATATTTTATAATATTTATTTTTTGGTTGATAACCAATGGCTTAGAGTTTATTTAAAATCATGGAAATATCACATAAGTAAAATATTAAAAAAATAAAAAATTCTTCAAGAAATCGTGATAATAAAATTTGTTTGTTAGCTTAAATAAATATTAATAAAAATATAAGCAATTTTTTGAAAAATAATTTTATAAATCTTAGTTTGTAAACTTGAAATTTAAATAAATTAAATTTCGTATTCTTAAGTGTAGTTTTTAAAATTTAAATATATTTTTTTAAAATTTAACAAAACATGTATTAATAATAATTAAAAATGTTTTAAAATTTATCATGTAAAAATTTATTTTAATAATAATTTTCTATATCTAAACAATTTTCAGTAACTAAATCAAAATAATCCCTTTTGAGAACTTAGATGTGATTTTCGATGGCTTTTGTGATTTCAACAGATTCTGGACTCGTTTTGTTACCAATTTTTGCATCGTAATTTATAAATTTTCGCCCAAGTTCAAATTAGAAACCTTATAATTTCAGAAAACCGCACAGATGAAGATACTGTTACAAGCTGGAACCGCTTAAGGACGCAGCTACACAGTCCCCGATCTTCGACGGCGACCTATCTGAACGGAGTAGTCAGAGGGGAACAAAAGATTCCTTCAATGGAACAACGTTCTCTCTGGCTACTCAGAAGAATCGAAGACAGTGCCTCCCTGGCACTGTTTAAACATTGTGTCATTTATTTTATTAGGTTCCTTACTGGAGAAACGACAAACGAGGAACTGCCTGCTGTCAGACACTACTGGTTGATGCTCAGAGAGGACCTTAAATGGCCGGAATCCAGCCTTGACAAATATGTCGAATCAATCTTAATAAACCCATTCAGATACTTCAACGGGGAGAATCATAGAAGAATGATGGGAATAATGGCTGAACTTCGGGATCAATACTTGAATAACAGATGGAGAGGATCTCCAAGAATGAACGATTCCAATATTCCCGGACCCACCCACAACATTGTGGTGGATGCCCACTCCCAATTTCAACAATAATAATGCCAATATTTATTATAATTCTATTAACAGAGATACGAAAGAGCCCATCGTTCCCCATCAAACAGTGTCGAGGACTCTTGCGATCCCGATGAGATCCAAATATGTTGCTGCTGCTCAGAGTGCTCTTCTGCCACGAATTCCTTCTCGAATAATGAGATTTGAATCCACTGGAGCGACTGATACAGATGGAGACAGGATGGGGAATGGGCTGAAAGGACGTTGGAATAAAGGTATTGATTATGAATTGACCTATCCTGCCATATTTAATAATAATAACAACAATGGCCCCGCCTTACCTACTTCTTTTAATAATAATAGAATGTCGTTTGCTGCAATAATTGATAGTGGAAATAGATTTGGCTCTTACATTAATAAAGATGAGACCGTAATCAGAAAATATATCAATTTTAACAAATATAAAAAAGAATTTAATAATAATAATAATAAATATATTTATAATAAAGAATTTAGTAATAATGCTTATAGAAATAATAATAATAATAAATCAACTGATAATAATAATAAGAACTTTAACAGAGAATTTAATTACAATTGTAGTAAATATTATATTAAAAATGTTTATAAAAATAATAATAATAACAGATATGTACATAGTAATAGATATGATGCGTTAAAGAATAATTATAATAATGATAATATTGATAATAATAATGGTTATAATAATAATAAATATATTGTTAATAATAAAAGATTTAATAATAATAATGCTTATAGAAATAATAATAATAAAAACTTTAACAAAGAATTTAATTATAATGATAGTAAAGATTATACTGAAAATGTTTACCGAAATAATAATATCAATAATAAATATATACGTGATAATGGATACACTAATGCTTTTAAAAGAAATGTTTATAATAATGATAATTATAATAAAAAAGACGCTAACATTAAAGGACATATGTATAATGAAAGTATACATAATAAGAGATCTAATAATAAAAATGTGTTACCAAAATTCTCATCTCCAAATGGAGGCATATATAAATCTTCCTCTCGATTCAATTCCCCAAAATTATAGCCTACTAAAGAAAGAAATGGATAAATCAATTAATAATAATGTCTAATATAGGGATTCTACTTACGTTGAAAACAAAAATTCTCAAAGTAAGCAGACTTTCTGGAACAAAATCATGAGTTGTTTAATCAAACCAAAAAACATGCAGTTCAATTGATGATCTATTAAATATAAAAAAGACTAACCCAGACCCACCCCATAGTTACCAGAACAATGAACCCATCAACGCAAATATTGAACATCTTAGTCCCAAATACCACACCGACCCCGGCCCAATTCCGCAAACAGATTAGGACACTCAATGCCCACTTATGGACCCGATTTAGAATTAACCCAACCTACCTAAAATACATTATAAATACGAACAATACCTTTAGGACCCTCACCGACAAACCCTATCACTATAACGCAACACAAATAACATCCACCATAAAACTACCAACCAATAGATACGACTTACTAGCAACATATGGTGAGCCTCCACAAGTCCCAAATAGAATCCATAATAGCGCATCCACGCCACCTAAATTACCCTCAAGGAACAACAACGCTGCCTCAAAACATTTACCCCTACACGTCCGAATAACACAGTTTAAACATCAGTTTAAATGAATCTTGCTAATGTTGACAACCAAACTCTTCTATATAATGAAACAATACCTAAGGTTAACAACGAAAACATATTATCGTTTTCATCATTATTTAAAAGCAAACGTAGTTATAATTTTCAGATAATTGGACTCTACTTTTATATTTAGAATTATTATGAAAGCTTTCTTACTATAATACAACGAAAGAGCTATTGCTTAGTTCAATGTTTTCTTATTTGACCTAATCGACGAGTGTATTCAACTCGACTATCCCCTTGCTCTTGTCAGTACCAAGGTTCTGTTGGGTGTTCTGAAGAATATAAAGTAATAAGTCTTTGTAGCTTATCATATTTTTATAACTTGAAAGGTTTAGCCTGACAAGCTACATAACATAAAAAACGAATTATATATACACGTTTCTTTCTTCTGGAAACCACACTTTAGTTATTTTATTACTTATAATAGTTTATTATGTTATAAATTAATAATTGAAAATTCGAATAAAGAATTTACATAATGTTTTACATCATTATTATTTCTAAAATATTTTCGACCTTGACAAACTCGCTCAATTCGATTGGCCGGAAATCGTTATTATTATTATTAATATTATTGGTAAAGTACTATTATTGTTATAAACTATATAGTACCATTAATGTCGGCACATAATATCACTTGTGTTAAATCATTATTCCTAGAATGATCTTGATATTATTATTATTAATATTATTATTATTATTATTATTATTATTATTATTATTATTATTATTAATATCATTACTATTATTATTTTCATATCATGATTATTATTATTATTAAAATATTATTATTATTATCATTACTATTATTTTTATTATTAATATTATTAGTACATTATTAATATTATTATTTTTATCATTATTGTAATTATTACATATCATTACTATTAATATAACCAACTATATAGTACTATTATTCCTAATACCCCACTAATAATCCCACTATGGGTTGACACTATTATCGTTAACATTTTCTTATTGGCACCACCAACACCATCATTACTAAAATTTCCTTTTATTAATATTATTACGATCACCGTCCCTAATATATTATCATTATTATTATTATTATTATGATTATTATTATTACGATTGTTATATTAACATCATCCTTGTTAGTATTATCTGTGTTACTAATTGCTAAATTATTATGATTATTATTATTATTATTAGTAGTATTATTAATATTACTATGATTGTGGCTATTGTCATTATAATTACTTGGAAATGATTATTATTATTACCAAATTTATCATTATGATTATTTAATGATTATTAATGGTATTAATATTACCAAAATTACCCTTATTAATAATTATTGTAACCGTAGAAAAAATAAATAAATAAACACAGTAAACTTTATTAAATAAAAATACACCAAGAAATATATCACCTGTATAAAAATAAAAATTGTCATTGAGTAGTTTCCAATTTTCAGGTTCCTCTTTGCGGGTTGTTTTCCGAGCATCCTGTGGTTAATAATGAATAAAATGGTTAATAAAAGGAAGATCATACTTGGTGGGAATGCCAGCGGCAAGGAGACAGCCACGATTGTCTTGGGATTCCTTGGAATATCTAAAAAACATAAAATATAAAGTAGAAAAGGTTAAAAAAAATCAATTACCCGTTGTTTGACTCGTTGCCATGACAACGAGTGAGAAGCAAGAAATAATTTACTTGATGAAACAAAATTCAAATGGTATTATGTAATTTACATAAAGTTTTTTTTTATTTTTATCTTCATTTTGTAATAAAAGTTTTGGAAAATTTTCTTGTAGTAATTCAAGTTGAAATTTTTATATTTGAATTTAATAAATTTAAATTTTGTAAATTAAATTTGCTTTCAAAATGGAAAATATAAATTTCATATTATTATTATAAGTTTGGTAATATAATGATTATGCACCTACCCTTGGTTATCACAGGTATTGTCAATGTTGTCGTTGCTAATGCCTGTTATAATTAAGGGGTTATGAATACGTTGATAGATGCCGTGAGGACATATAAGTAGAAAAGGACATACCCATCCCTTCCCCATCTAGATGACATAATACTTACCGTGATGATATTGATTAAAATATAAAATTATATTAACACTCACTGTGTGTAATCTGTTAATGTTAACTTTAATGTTGAATTTGTTATTGATGGTTGGATGTTATTGAAGTCGTTGAATATGGGGAAACGGAGTGATCTAATGATTAGATAAATTAGTAATTAGATAGATAGATGAAAGGAGGACAGATCAAGTAGAGCATGAAGTCTTCTATGACAGCTCATGGACCCGAGGAAGGTTAGGGCATTAGCAGTTCTTGAGAAGGAGCTCACCTTTTGCTAACCTTCCACCCACTAGTTCACAGTACCAACGTCAATTTTGACGGGTGACTAGCGGTTCAAAATTCTTGTGCAGGCGCTGAGTGGGGGATAGTAACCCTTAGACAGTTCAAACTATTTTAAGGACCCATCAGTGCCCAGCATAATTTTGGGGGCTCAGCCGGGATTAGAATTGATTTTGTGGTACAAGCGAGCGGAAACAGCAAACAACAAGTGTGATAGCGTAATTGGTTATGGTAAAAAGATAGAATAATTGGGAAATAGTTACTCATATTCAACTGCTTTGATTTGTTGGAGCGTTCATACTAATTTTAGAATTATTTAATATTGATGTAAAAATATTATAACATAAGTATTATTAACATGATAATTATTAGAATAATCTCATTGTTATTATTATTAGTATCATACCACTGAGTACTAATTTTGCCGCCTCACATCGATCTTTTTATCCATAGTTGTTGTAGTCTTCCATAAAGTTCTTTCCTCATCTTCTTCTTCAAGAACTTTTTAGATTTAGTCGTCGTGGCATGATGTGGGTAGTTTTCTTCTTTAGTGGTCCAGTTTTACCCTTACGATATCCTTCAGTCACTGTTTTGCAGTAGACATCAAGAAGTCGTTTCTGTTCTTCAGAGTCTGATACGGAATGGATAATAAAATCCAGATCTTGCTCCCGCCACTTACTAATACCCTTTTTCAAGGGTAAATTTAACAAGTAACTAGTAAGTGTCTCAGTCTCTGAAGGTAAGGTCAACGGGCTAGCATTAGATATGTTCAAGATATTCTCGACACCGCTACTTTGACATTGCACTTCATTTCGCAGTTCTGTATATATCTTGACATATCGTTTAGCCTTCATGTGTAATCTGATCGACTTTACACCTGTACTACATGCGGTGTGCATTGCTCTCAATACATGACTTGAATCGCCTCTACTCTCTTCCTGCAAATGGACTTTCGCCATTCTCGTTTCCTCTTCAGTACTCCAGTAGTACGCTTTTTTCTTGGATGCATGCCCCGATAGCTTCGCATCTCTTTCAACTCTGTGCGCTTTACTAATATGTACCCCCCTCCCAATTTTAGTCGGAAAAGAGAGTCCACAAAAGTCACAGGGGAAAGTGACGTCAAGATCCTTTCCCTTATTTACGTTTATTTTATTAAGTTTACTAGTCATTGTGTTTGATTTTAAGAGAGAATTGTAAAAGATGACAATCACCCTCTCTTGTGATAATCGTCATTTGTTTAGATTTATTTATTTATCAGTTAATAATTATAATTATACAATAAAAAGGTGATTAATAAGAAGTCACTCTCAGAAGAGAGGTTTAAGACCATTATTAGACCCCTTTCTATATTCTGACATCAGACTGTTGAGTTAGTGATTGTCCGATTCTCCACTGCGTAACTAGTTCCTCTCTAGAGGAATAGTCACTGAACCTTTGAATCATTGTCACTATTCTCCGATACTCATATATATAGTGGATATAGAAAGTATGGTAAGGAATGTGCATAATATGATAAAAAGAATCAATGTTTATAATTATACAATAAAAAAGGTACTTAATAAGAAATCACTCTCAGAAGAGAGGTCTTAGACCACTATTAAGCCCCTTTCTATATCTTGACATCAGACTGTTGAGTCGGTGGTCTTCTAATTCTCCATTAAGCATCTCGTTCTCTTTCGAAGATTAATTACTAGATTTTGAATCATTGTCACTTTCTGCCCCAGTTTTACAGATTATCCTATATGTGTGAGTCCTTCTCCGAAGATCCAGATTTATACTCATATATATAGTAGATACAGAAAGTAATGAAAAGTGCATGATAAAATTATATAGAAAATTCGAAAAAAGTAATATATATATAAAAAGTAGTGGGGGGGTCAACTTAACACATTTATACGTTATATTTGTTTTATATTTTTTATATACGCAAACGTATTGTTTCTATTACGTAAGAATGAAATATGTGTACAAAAAAATCTCTCAACAATACCAACCTAATATCCAAAAAATGTAACAATGCACATAGAAGAACAGATACGTAACAATGATTTCAATATAGCAGACCAAGATAATCTAGTTCTTGAAAGAATTTAACAAGCAAGACTGAACAAATAAGGAAAGTAAATACAGCAATCCTGTCGCAACAAAAGACGAAGTGCAAAAAGGGCACACTGCTAAATTATTGTGATGTTAGAAACGAATGGATAAACAGGATACAAGTAAATCGCCAGAACCTCATACTTAGGGATGAGGAAATTGAGCAAATAAGTTATCTCACATACCTACTGTTGGATGATGAGGGCAAACGCATCACCACATTTGTCCTGAATAAATATTTTAAGACAGAACCAAGAAAATATAGAGTGAACATATGCGCTGAAGAATCAATTTTAACAAATAGCGAATCCGAGCCAAATCTTCAAAAGCCTAACCTACAATCCAAAATGAGCCCTCAATCCAATCACCAGCATGAACAAACATTAATAATTATATGATTTGATTTAGACAATTTTTGTATTAGAACAATTATTTTATAGTGTTTTATTCTGATTATTTTATCGTATAATAATTTCATCCGAACAATAATTTTTTCTGGATGTATATATCCTTTTATTCGTATGTTGTAGTAATATAATCTTTGTAATTATCAACCTTTGTAATTTTTGTATACATAAAATGAAGTTTAAAGGGAACATAATTAATAACAATTTAGTTCAATTAATTAGATAAATCTTAATTTAAGAGAATTTATTCAGATGAATCGTAATTTAAGTAAGTATATCACTCACTAACATACTGAACAATAACGTTTAATAGAAGAATAATTTTTCAACATTGGATAAATGTAAAAATTAGTTGAAAAGTATTTGATAAAACGTATTGACTTTTACAAAATAATTTCAATGAATTCAATAAAATACAATAGTCAAATACAAAATGTTAATTCAAAAAAGTTAATTTTTCTTGCTAACTACCCAGTAATTAAACAACGAATTGATTTACTGATATAGAGGCATTAATGATGTGAAAGAGAGCGAACGCTTTTTAATCATTACCCGAACTGGACTGAAATAATATTTCGTTTTAAAACCTCAAAGTTATGTTGCGCTGTTTTTTATCTAAACAAAAAAAAGCTTTTGCTACAATAATTGATCCTTTAATCTCCAACAGCTTACTAAAACATAATAAAATCGCCTATTCTCTTGTAAACGTCGTTGATATTATACAAAAAATTATATACCCATTAAATAATAACTTAATCGAACTAAACTATCCGATATGCCCAAATCCTAATGAAAGTGTTTTTTTGTATTTGTCATATTACACAATGTAACTCTATTAATCATATTAATCTTACTATCCCTTTTATACCCCGAGAAAGAAATTAGATAATATAATTAATAAAGTATTAATAGATAGGACACCTATTGATAGTATTATGAAGTACAGCAGTATACTAAATAACATTAAACTTCTACAAAATAATAACTCTGAAAATCAGCCGGATGTATTGTCCCTGGAAAAAAGTATGAGTCCTAAATCTACAAAGTATAATTATAAGACTGTGAGGCGTGAAATCGAAAGAAAGTAAGAAACCAGGATATTACCTGTTTAGCCTTGTGATCGTTTCTCTTTTCGATATTTTTCGTGCTTCAATAGTTCTCGACCAAGCAAGCTGGGAAAAACCTAAGGGTTTTAGTATTGGTTGTTTTTGCCATTATTGAGATCTGCAACCAAAGCCACAGCTTCTAAAGTATATTCTTGTAGTATACCTTAAAAAGCACGGTAAGCAAGTGGAATGGATGGGTCGCTCATTCCGGATTGCAATTACATGTAATGCATGCTTGCAATCACAATATTGATCCACAATTTTTAACTTTCTTTGATCAACATATTTAGATCAACACTTTTTTTGACTGCGAAGACGAAACCACCGACCTTATACTTATCACTAAGGGGGAGTATAACAAAGATGCCCACTATCTATGACACTTTTTTTTATCAATAGACCACATCTTGAAACCTGTCCTTGAAAAACACCCTTTTTTCTTTAACATTGTCATTCTTGCGTATTCAGACGATTTAGTTCTTATTGTCTACTCACCTGCATCTCTTTTAAACATACTTGAAACTACGGTCAGTTGCACCTCCTCGATGAAAATTTAAGCCTTCCAAATCAGTTTAAATGAATCTTGCTAATGTTGACAACCAAACTCTTCTATATAATGAAACAATACCTAAGGTTAACAACGAAAACCTATACTGCTACCTCAGAGTAGACTTTTCCTTTAACAAAAGACATAATATTGACACACGCCTAAACACAGCACTGCATTATTCAGAACTTATGTTTAAATCCTTTCTACATTGTACTCAAAAAACTTTTCATACAAGGTTTTGTGCACTCTAGACTTATATTCGTATGGTGCTTGATTGTAAGAGTAAATTAAACGTTAAGGGTAGAGACAACCAAATTGGGGATGACCAAAAAATTAAAAATTTAATTAAACCAATGATTGGGGATATTTTTTTGCAAATTAATAATAATTTTATTTATGCAGGTTGTAAACTGAGGGATTGACGAGTATATCATCCAAAGTAAAGTGCGCACCCTTTATATGATTTGCTCCAATGATGACTTTTACAGGAATATGTATATCAGTGAAGTAAAGGATGCTAGAGGCAATGAAAATATTGACACTGCCTTTCTATGGATAAATGGGGAAGTTAAAAAAGTATCCCGCTTTGATAGTAGTTTTAGGAAATTCCGCAAATCAGTTAACAGGTTTTGTGAAAAATTTGAAAATATTTCTTATCATGATTGAGGGAAAATTGATCCGAAATTTTCATTCCTATGCGCACTTTGTAAGAGAGTTGTATGGGTGTCTACAGAAACTATGGAAAATTGATAGATGTGAGGCGACAAATCTAGTACTTAGCGGTAAGGTTGAAACTCGTATGCAGGGAGGATCGAAGTGCCAGGAAGGTGAATATTGGAAGGAAATTTTCAAAAGAGAATCGGAATCCGATATTCGTCCGGTGTCGGAAGTATATGCAGATCTGCTGTTTGTAGAACCTATATCTGAAGGCAAAACAAATAAAGCAGTCAAAGATATTAAACTGTATACAGCAAGTGGACCGGATAAAATTAGAACGGAGGTATTGAGGAAAATACCCGTACTAGTGTTGGTTAAACTTTTTAATCTAATCATATTACTTGGTCACTTACCATCTGATTTAAAGCTCACGAACGACCCAACATAAAAAATCACGATAGTATCTTGCGATCAA
Organism: Schmidtea mediterranea; assembly: GCA_022537955.1. Classification (NCBI taxonomy): domain Eukaryota; kingdom Metazoa; phylum Platyhelminthes; order Tricladida; family Dugesiidae; genus Schmidtea; species Schmidtea mediterranea. The sequence continues at coordinate 328,805,502 of CM039679.1, forward strand.
CTCCAATAGCTGACCATCCCAAGCTACTCTTGGACTACATGAAAGAGAGTTATAACGGAGCCGAAACTGAAGTAGAAACGGTAAAAGCTACGTTTAAAAGAGTGGTGAAGCAAGAAGAACTGCTGTCACCGGTTTGATTTAATAACATCATAGAGCTCGCGATTAAGAAAGCCTTTGAAACTGGTATTGGATACAGTATGAATGGAATGCCATCAATGAATTCTGATAATTCATATAAATACCTTGGAATATACTTTAGTGCCCAATGTATGGCTTGAGATAGCAGAGGCTTTTGGCTCGATCTCCTATAACCTTTTTTATATGGCTTTTCTTGATTTAATGGCTTGTCAACTTGATAATTTTACTAAGTTATTTACCATCTGAATTCAATAGCTCACGTACAACCCGAATTCCAAAAGTAGATATTTTTTAATTCTCATTTTTCTCATTTTGAAATTTTATTTTAATAGATATATTTTTACATTTTGAATTATTTTATTTTATTTTTAATTTCCATATCTACTAAATGACTATATGAGTATAAATCTAGATCTTTTGAGAAGGACTCATACGTATAGGATTTATGATAACCTATAAAACTGATAGACAGACGTTACACATAACATTTATTACACAAACATATTACACATAACATTTATTACACATAACATTTATTACACATAACATTTATTACACATAACATTTATTACAATTAACAAAAAAAAAAAAAAAAAAAAAAAAAATTTATTACACATAACTATTAAATACTTAACTAAAACTTTTAAACATAACATTATTACACAAAAAAAAAATAATACATTTATATAACAACCATAAACATTTATTAAAATATTTATAACATAATTACACATATATCATTTATTACACCATAACATTTATTACACATAAAAAAAAAAAAAAAAAAAAAAAAAAAAAAAAAAAAAAAAAAATTTTATTACACATAACATTTATTACACATAACATTTATTACACATAAATTTTAACTTTTTTTTTTTTTATTTATTCAATCCATTTTTTAACATTAACACATAACATTTATTTATTACACATAACATTTATTACACATAATATTTATTACACATAACATTTATTACACATAACATTTATTACACATAACATTTATTACACATAACATTTATTACACATAACATTTATTACACATATATTTATTACACATAACATTTATTACACATATATTTATTACACATAACATTTATTACACATAACATTTATTACACATAACATTTATTACACATAATATTTATTACACATAACATTTATTACACATAACATTTATTACACATATATTTATTACACATAACATTTATTACACATATATTTATTACACATAACATTTATTACACATATATTTATTACACATAACATTTATTACACATAACATTTATTACACATAACATTTATTACACATATATTTATTACACATAACATTTATTACACATAACATTTATTACACATAACATTTATTACACATAACATTTATTACACATATATTTATTACACATAACATTTATTACACATATTTATTTAAATTTTATTACACATAACATTTATTACACATAACATTTATTACACATAACATTTATTACACATAACATTTATTACACATAATATTTATTACACATAAACATTTATTACACATAACATTTATTACACATAACATTTATTACACATAACATTTATTACACATAACATTTATTACACATAACATTTATTACACATAATTATTTATTACACATAACATTTATTACACATAACATTTATTACACATATATTTATTACACATAACATTTATTACACATATATTTATTACACATAACATTTATTACACATATATTTATTACACATAACATTTATTACACATAACATTTATTACACATAACATTTATTACACATAACATTTATTACACATAACATTTATTACACATATATTTATTACACATATATTTATTACACATAACATTTATTACACATAACATTTATTACACATAACATTTATTACACATAATATTTATTACACATAACATTATTACACATAAATTTATTACACATATTTATTACACATATATTTATTACACATAACATTTATTACACATAACATTTATTACACATAACATTTATTACACATAACATTTATTACACATAACATTTATTACTCATATTTTTATTACACATAACATTTATTACACATAACATTTATTACACATAACATTTATTACACATAACATTTACACATATATTTATTACACATAACATTTATCAATAAACATTTTAATTACACATAACATTATACACAATATTATGCACATAACATTATTACACATAATTATACACATAACTTTTTATTTACACATATATTTATTACACATACTATTATTACCAACATACATTATACACATATATTTATTGCACATAACATTTATTACACATAACATTTATTACACATAACATTTATTACACATAACATTTATTACACATAACATTTATTACACATAACATTTATTACACATAACATTTATTACACATATATTTATTACACATATATTTATTACACATAACATTTATTACACATAACATTTATTACAATTATAATTAATTGCACCATGAACATTTATTACACATATATTTATTACACATAACATTTATTACACATAACATTTATTACACATAATATTTATTACACATAACATTAATAACATAACATTTATTACACATATATTTATACACATAACATTTATTACACATATATTTATTACACATAACATTTATTACACATATATTTATTACACATAACATTATTACACATAACATTTATTACACATAACATTTATTACACATAACATTTATTACACATAACATTTTTAACAAACATTTATTACACATAACTATTTATTACACATAACATTTATTACACATAACATTTATTACACATAACATTTATTACACATAACATTTATTACACATAACATTTATTACACATAAAATTTATTACACATAACATTTATTACACATAACATTATTACACATAACATTTTTACACATATATTTATTACACATAACATTTATTACACATAACATTTATTACACATAACATTTATTACACATAACATTTATTACACATATATTTATGACACATAACATTATTACACATAACATTTATTACACATAACATTTATTACACATAACATTTATTACACATAACATTTATTACACATAACATTTATTACACATAACATTTATTACACATAACATTTATTACACATATATTTATTACACATAACATTTATTACACAAATATTTATTACACATAACATTTATTACACATAACATTTATTACACATAACATTTATTACACATAACATTTATTACACATAACATTTATTACACATAACATTTATTACACATAACATTTATTACACATAACATTTATTACACATAACATTTATTACACATAATTATTGCACATATATTTATTACACATAATATTTATTACACATAACATTTATTACACATATATTTATTGCACATAACATTTATTACACATATATTTATTACACATAACATTTATTACACATAACATTTATTACACATAACATTTATTACACATAACATTTATTACACAAAAAACACATTGATTTTGCTGTTTTAAAATCAGTTGCTTGTGTCTAAAAAAATTATTTTTTCACCCTTTAATTATTAGAACGGGAATACCAATAAGGCTTTCTTACACTCCGGACTCATTTTCACACTTAGAAATGTTATGTTAAACCACATGGAACTTGAGTGTAAATGTAAACTAAAAGTTAAGGGTAGGGAAAACCAAATAGGTTAAGATCAATAAATCAAAAACTTAATTAAACCAATGATTTGTGACAACTTCTTACAAATTAATAATAATTTTATATTTGCAGGATGTAAGCTTGGAGGACTGGGATTCATGTCCGCTATTGATGAGCATATTATTCAGAGTATTGTGAAGACCCTTCTATGATAAGATCGGAAGATGAGCTATTTAGAAATATGCATATTAACGGATTAATTAGTTTTATTTAAGCGCAGAAATGGTATAAATTGCCATGTCAGGGTTATATAGCAGCATTAATTGAGGGGAGGATAGTAACGCCGCTTATCTTATACAATCCGACATCTTGAATGACACACAATACTTCTTCTTAATTAAGGCCAGAAGCAATATTCTAAAACTTGACTACATACCACATAAACTTAAGAGTAAGACTTCTACTACATGCAGACACTGCAAAAGACTACCAGAAACACAGGCACATGTTTTCAATCATTGCACTGCAAAACCTAACGCAAAACGTAATAAACATAAAAGAGTTTTAGATGCCGTTGAAAAATATCTTTTAGTAAAATACTTTAGTTTAGACATTGAAAAACCACCTGTAGAACTTAACACAACGCTAATGCCTGACCTCTTCATCACATCTAAAAGAAACCAACTCACACATATTATCAAGATAAAGGTACTATACGATTCTAGAAAGAATTTCGACACAGCTAGAGCAGATAACTACGCAAAATATATAGACCTAGCAATGGAAGTCGGACGAATACATAAATGTAAAAACGCACTATCTCTGCACTAGTAATTGGCACTCTTGGATCATGGGATCTCTTTAACACATCAATACTTAAGAAAATACGTCTTTCTTAAACTTAGATTAAAACAATTTCTGAAAAAGCATCTGTTGCAGCAGTTAGGGCTAGTTACGACATTTACAGAAAACATATTTCAAAAAGCTAACTTTTGTAATATTGCCACTACTCTCCCCTATTTTCGCTTCAATTATTTTTTTATACTAATCATTATTTATATACTAATGGGCGAATCTTGAACTTCTCTTTAGTAAGTGTGATGGTAAAGGCCTTCAAGAAAAGGACAATTACCATTCGCCCATGAATGCGCTTAAGTCTCCATACCAAAGTTAATGAACGGAACGATCATAATTAGTATTATTTGTTAGAGGTATTTGTTCAGAGGTAATTTCTCGTTGCCATATGTGGATTAAGAAGCAATTCTCTTATTTTCAGTTTAGATTCTCTTATTAGGCAATTGCAGAAAGAATTTTCACGGATGTCCTGTTCAAAAGTTGTTTGGTGACTTGCCCTAATCAAGGTATTTGGCCAACTCACTATTGGGAAACCATGCTTTGTATAAAAACCAGTTTTTCACGTTAAAATTAAATATGCAGTTTCTGGTAAAAACACATCTAACCCGCTGCTGGAAAGAAAGAGAAAATAAGGTGTTATAAACAATAGTGGCACCCATGAGAAAAAATATGTCCTCTTTCAGGCTTTGAAAGAACTGAATTCCCTTCTGGGGATTATTATAAGGCTACACCGTATGAAAAAAAGAGAGATCGCCCAAGTAAGCTGTAAAATTGAGTGTACTTTGCCTTGTAGTCTTAAGTATTAAAGAATATACTTATCTCTATACAAAAAACATCCGAATATCTATCTTATATATATATATATATATATATATATTTGAATCTTTTATTCAAGTTTTGGTTTATATTATCAATTTTAATGCATTTTGTTTTCATTTTTACCATTCACGCATGACTGGCTTAAGTCATGAACAAAGTTAATGACAAGGCGATCCTTCATGTTTGCTTACATATCTGTTACCTTTTTCCTGTGTTGTATTAATATTGTGGTTTGTGTTTTGCTGTATTGCGGTGCTAGCAATTCCTTGGTTTTTATTTTTGTGTGTATATTTGGCTACTTGTCTTCCTACTCTCCTTTGGTCTTTTGTTTAATTCATAGATAATGGTTAAAAAAGAGCAAAAGAAAAATAGCAAAAACTTTTCAATTGTAAACTAATGCGACTGCACGTAAAGACAATTATTTTTTATCATGATTGGGAAATTATCCAAATTTATTCATAAGTACTTTATAATAATATATTTCGTAACTCAAGAGCCCCTATATGGAAAACTTCAAAACTAAGTTAATTATCAAACCAGGGAAAGAAAATAGTAGCCATGATCTGGCGTCCTGGAGACCCCTTGCGATTCTAGACACATCATATAGACATTTTCTAGCCTAATTAACCGCCGCTTGCTCGAATGGATTAAAAAGGAAACCTAATTAATTGTAATCAAAAAGAATGCTGCCCGGATGCGGGTTGCTTGACATAATTCGGTTTTGTTATTAATCAGAAACGAGCAATGCGCACTATATAAATATTATCTCTCTCTAGATTGTATGACGCTTTGGCAACATCACTCATGAGCTAATATGGCAACACACTCACTGAAATAGATACAATATTAATACAGTGAAACTAATCAAAGATATGTACAGCGGATGCCAAACGTTTTATGAGTGCGAAAAAACAATCACAAAAACATAGCTGGAAACAACGGAGTTAACAGGGATGCCACATGTCAATGACCGTTTTTGCTTAGCTATAAATCACGTCATAACAACATATTAAAAGATCATCCATGTTTAGTAAACAACTACAAGATTAGTATATTAAGCCTATGCGGATGACATAGTTATTATATCTGAAACAGAATAAAATACATAAAATGCTTAATGACATTATAGAATACACAACAATGCTAACTCAAATTCAGACCAAATAAATGCGGTTTTTTTGAAAGATTTAAGAAACACTTTGAAAAACCTCTCACAATACATAATGAAAACATTCAATAATCAACCACGAAACATTTATAAATACCTAGGAGTTGCATTTGGGTAAGGGCAATCGTAACATTGACGATGTCTTAAGACAAAGCGCTTAAAGAAGCTGAAGCAAATTTCCTTTCAGACCTTCACCTTACAAAAAAATATACGCTTACAAAACATTTATACATTCGAGACTAATCTATTATCTTTAGAAACTGCACCATACACCACATGGTACTTGATTGCAACAGAACGCAAAGTTAACAATAGGAAAAACAACTTGGCTTTGACAAAAAATTAAATTCTAAATAAAAAACACAATAGGGATATACACCAGAACATTAATAATAAACTTATTTATGCGCACTGCTCACTGGGGTCTTGGCGTTGTCCTAGCATAAGATGAATACCTGATTCAGAGTATTTCAACTCACCAGACTGAAAATGTCAAATGACATAGATATGCCATTTCATAATTATAATGGATTGAGGATGCAAAAGCCCGCTTCCATAAATGTGTTGATCTGGATATGGCTCTGAGTTGGGTAAACGGGGATATTAAGAGTGAACTGGCGGCAGCGCCCTGTCTTTTTCTTAAATTAGAAATTCAAACAAACGTCTTAGAGAGAAATTTGGAATTTTTGTAATTGCTGTATGATTTAGATAACTCATTCCAATTGGAAAATAGGAAAAGATGACTTCATGGCCATAATAAATAAAGAGAATATTGAAAAATGCCTCTTTCATCTTTATATACCTTACCAGTTAGTATGCCTTGAATGGCAAAAAATGATACACCAAGGCATATCGCTAAAACAATTAGTAGCAGTAACATGTCTCAACATTTAATTAAAACTCAATCACTTAGTGATAACCAATTTTTTTTCTTGATAAAAGCACGCAATAATAGCCTTAACCTTAATTATAACCCAAAACACAAAGACAAAACTGAAATTAAATGTAGATTATGCAATGCGCAATGGAAACGCAAGCGCATATTTTTAATCACTGTACCTTAACACAGAACGCTAGGAGAAATAAACATAATCAGGTAATTGATGTAGTATTTAACTTTTTTATTTCTAAAAAATGACACAGACATTGAACGACCACACCAGGAATAAACACACACTACGGCCTGACCTAATAATAAATTGAAATCTAACAACAAAACTTATCTTCTTAGACATTAAGGTGCCATATGATGGACACTAAGAACTTTGAAAAAGCTAGAAACTAAACTTTGAAAAATAAAAGGATATAGCATTAGAAACAGGCAAAATAAACAATTGTAAAACCGCAAATTACGCACTAATTGTAGGGACATTAGGAACATGGGACGACGACAACAATAAAATACTCACAGAAATAGGTGTAGTACAAATGACATCGAATCTCTTCCAAAAATATTACCGTAACGGCTATTGAGGCGAGCTACAGGATATATATGAATCATGTGACTAACACCAAATAGTATCTCATATATTAACTATAATTTTTAATAAGTTTTTCTAATTACTACTTAACTTTTCATCTATTAATTTCCATACTATTTTTATATACTATATATGCATATCTATCTAGGTCTTACATGAAATTTTATATATGAAATATTATACTATTATTTTTACTAAATTTTTATACTATTACAATACTATATCTCTCTATATATATATATTTGGGTTACAAATAGTTTTTACAACAAATTGTTATTCTATACTTAGATATCTATTTGGGTTGTGAGGTTTTTTTTTTAATTTTATCTTTTTCTACATTTGACATTATTGTACTGTGTCTTTGAAACATATTCTTGTTACATATAAAGTTGTGTAATTTTTATTGTAGCAGATACATGTTTATACATCTGTCTTTTTACTGTTATAGTTTGAATTTGTTTTCGTGTTATTTATGTACCTCCTATATTGCAATAATTTAGTACTTTACTGGTTTTTATGTGCATTATTAGGCTAATTGTTGTCCACTACTTTTTTTTCTTTGTCGTTTGTTTATTTGTAGATGAGAAAATTATAAAAGAGAAAAAAAGAAATAACAAATAAAACAAGAGAAAGAATTAATTTAGCATGGTGACATGAACAAATTTGAAACGGGACAGGATACCAAAATAGGACAACTGAACCGAATGGAGAGGTAGCTGAGTAGACCAGGAGCAGGCTAGAGCTGAGAGGATCGCGATGAACGGTGCTGTTCGTAAAGATTGATTTAAGAATTAAAAGAAAACCTGACCAACAAAGGTCGGAGTTAGTCCGAAACAAGGACACACATGCTCTTGTTAGCAGTTTTATTAAATAAAATTGCTTTAATGTTTAAACCTAGAAAGATTAAACCATTTAGCCAGAATATTTCAAGTTTTAAAATTGATATTAATTTGTGTCATTTTACTGAGAAGTGGAAAAAAAGATTTACCAAAGTCAATGCCGATGGTGCAGCGGTGTGGAGTTACCGACTTCTCATAGAATATGACAAAATATACGGTACAGAAAGTATGGTCATTATAATATATATAAATTAAATAATGTAAAAATAATTAATATTCCAACAGTCATTGAAGATGAGACTTACTCTTGGATTATTTTGTTTAGTATCAAAAGTAAAGATAAGAACTAATTAAAAGAGGTACTAGCAGCAACCACTAATATACTCATAAAATCAAAATTTATTATACATATTAATGTTTGTATACTTAAATAACACTGAATAAAAATAGCATATAATCAACTCTATTGTATCATGTTAGGAACTCGCATAAAATGCAAGTACATTGCAATTTAAAATCCAATACCATCTAGACAGTAGCTCGGCAGTTCGTAAATAAAACTTAAGCTGGTGTTTAAAAGGGATTAAAATTAATATTTTATTTTTATATAGTAAGTAAAAAAAATGAGATATGTCAGTATATTTGAGAGCTGAAAAAAAACATGATATATCACTCATATAATTATGTTCTATTTGATGAGAGCTGTAGTCATTCTGATTCATTATTTGTTTATAGCTCAAGCATTTTCTAGATCCAGCACTATTTTTCCTAAGCACTTCTCGTATCTCAAGTATATATATTACGTTAATCTATTGTGGTTTGATATTCTCGCTAAGTAGTTTAGTCACTAATTTTTCATATCGAGCTCTCTGATTCTCTTTGTAAATGTTCCTCACAATTTCTACTCATTGTCTCTGAAATATACGTTATCAATAATGATTAATAATTGTGGTTTCGATTCTATGATATCTGCAATCAGAGAATCTTTATGACTGCATACCAATAACGCAGAAAGCGTTGAGCTGGACTTTTTCGAGAGGATTTGGAGTATTTTGTAGATACGTTGCTCGATTTTGTCTTTATTGATCTTGTTCTCCTAATATAATTTTTTAATACTATCACTTTTATGGAGATGATTCCCGGCATTTCTATATGCATGAGGTTTTTCATGTTGATTGTCTATATGCAATCGCGACGATAATTGTTGACTGGGGTTATCGAGTTTCTATGTATTACGCTTTGCTCGCTACTTTTTTCGCTTGCTAAGTTTTTGAAATTAACATAAAGCAAGATCTTGTAAATAAATACTACTCTGAGATACATATAATTTTATTATATGTCTTCTTCAATGTGATACTGCATAAGGAAGTAGATGTATGTCAAGATTTTTTTGCACTCCTCACAGCGGAGTTGCGTTCTCTGTGTGGTTAGTCATTTCGAGATAAGTTATGTGTAAATTTAATAGATAGATTTATGTTTACTTACTAGTACATGAGTTCGGATGATTATCACACTTATGAGAGGTCTGTTACATTTGGAGGCTAATATAATTTTATGAAATTTAATTGAATTAATACAAGTTATAGTTAGATACTCTTTATAAGAAGTGTTTTTTTTAGTAGTTGTTATAAGTTTAATTAAAGGTATTTATAGGCAGATTTATTTGCGGTTGCTAAAGGAGTAAATAACAGAGAATGGAGAATAAGAATATTTTTGAGTATTGTAAAAAGTTTCAGACATAATAGTGTATGATGAATGTTATTATAATAGAATTAGTTATATATATAGTTGAAAGACACGATTTGAATTATATATTGAGAGGAGTTATTTATACAAATAAATTTATGTCTATAAGTGTGAATAATTTTATATGAATCAATAAGTGATATCCTTCTATACATAAGTATAATCTTTGTTCAATATTTAAAAAATCTGGTGAGTTATAGGTACTTGCACTACCACATACTTAAGCTTAGACTTTTAAGAGATTTTTCAGACTTTTATAAATTACCTCGATGAGTGATAAGAGTCTAACTGTTTGATCTTCAAATATAATTTATTTTTATAATATTTACCTTTATATACTGGCAGACTAGAAACTTCTATACTCTACGGCTAACTTTAAATCTAATTAAGACATTAGAGGAGTAATTAGACTTAAAATTCTACTACTAATCGTATTTTATAAATATCAGCGCTGATTGTATACACTTACTAATTCATATATTGACCCTTATATATCTCTAGGCAGTTAAAATGTAGCCTCTTAAAATTGTACTTTTATTTGTTAATGACTTTTCGACTCCTTAATTACTTTAATATATTATCTTAGAAAGTAAATCAGAAGGTGTCTTAATTTAGCTAGAGGAACCTTAATTTATATCTTATATATATAACTCTAAAATTGTATTCCTACAATTTATTACATCGCTAACTTCTCAATTTCTCTAATAATTTTACTTAAGGATTATTAACTTTAAATTAATTAATTTAGATTAACGAGGCTTATATTTGCATCATGCTCAAATATGTGTGTACCATATTAAAATAATAGTGTTGTTTTCTAAACAAATGCTACCTGATATTAAATTTATGACAATTCCTCCTGTAAATTTTAATCAGTAGGAGCGATTTTAAGCTAAAATATATTTAGTCTTCTTTCAAATTAACATGACCCTGACCTATTATGAATGTATTGAAAAGAGAGAGAATATTAATTCCCAGAGTATATCAGGCGTACGCCTCGACAGCAGGACATATATTGCGCTCATTAAAAGAGTAACTTTGATGGGTATGTAATAATCCAGTAATAACATAATATCGGGAAATTGTCCCCCGTATGTAGCCTCGTTTTAGTTAAGATTAGATTCTATAAAACAATCTGTAATTAGTGAGGGAGCGATAACCGGCCCTCAATGGATGTCACAGAGGTCCTCTTAGCTCATCATACCACCCTTATAAATAAGAGTATATACTTTTTGGTGTTGTCTGCTCACAGTGAGAAATGTGCATCAAATATAATTTGTTTTAGATGAAATGAAGATCAGATATGTACTCATGGGTCACGAGTGTATTCTCGAATAGAGACACAGAATTGATCTATCAGAGGATTAATTCTGAGACAAAAGTGACAGTACATAGACTCATGTTCTGAGGTCTAATATGATGACGGAGGCAATAATTTTTTTTCTTAAGATTATAGCTAAGGAGATGGTAAGGAATCTGAAAATGGAAATCAAGGCTGTCTATGCTGTTGTATCTAGCCTCATCAAAAATCTTTTATGCGCAGTTTCAGTCCTAGAACAAAGTACAGATCGAATCAGTTCACTGATATCAATGGGATTCATAACTAATTGTTTCTCCTAAGAAGTCATCTCACACACAAGTAAGTGCAATACATAGCGCTAGGATATAGGATAATGTAATACAAAATGTTTCATGGTTTTGATATAGTCTATGGGAAATTATTTTTTAACATTTTAAATTTATTTTAATTTAACTACTTATAAAAATAAGTAGTATACTATTTATTGATTATATTTATTATAATTATAATTATATATACATATTATTATTACTTTTATTATTCTATTATTATTATTATTTTATTTTTATTAATTAATTGGTATTTATTATTGATTTTATTATTAAATTAAATATATAATATAATTATATATTACTTATAATAAAACTTTTTTTGATTATTACTTATAATATATATTTTTAATTATTATATTATAATATTATTATTAATTATTATTATATATATTATTATATTTATTTTATTATTTATTTATTATTGTTATATTAATTATTATTAATTAATTTTAATTTATTATTATATAATTTTATTATATGACATTATTATTTTCAAGGTCAATTGGATGACTCATCATAAGTTTATTCAGAGGTCATTCACAAATTATCTCAGGTCATATATTTTAAACATTTTTAAATTTAATTTACTACTTATTTTTAGTAAGTAGTATATATGTTGTAAATTTTTTATTATTATTAATAATATTATATTATACTATTATATATTATATTTAATATTATTTATGTTTATTGATTATTTGTCAAGGTTATGGATGACTCATATATATTTTTCAAGGTCATTGAAAAGTTTCAATGGCATTCAATTTCTCAAGGTCATTAAAATTTCTCAAGGTCATATTATTTTTAAAACATTTTTAAATTTTAATTTACTACTTATTTTACTAAGTAGTATATATGTTGTAAATTTATTTTATTATTATTTTATTATAATTATATTTTTATTATTATTATTTATATTATTATTACTTTTATTATTCTATTATTACTTATAAAAATTTTATTAATACTTATAAAAACTTTTTTATTATTAATTTATATTTTTTAATTTTTATTATTATTATTATTATTAATATATCTTATTACTTATAAATAATTTTATTTTTATTATATTAATAATACTATTAAAACTTTTATTTATTATTATTATTATTATTATTTAAAATATACTTATACTTATAAATTTATTAAAATTTATTATTATTAATACTTTAAAATTTTATATATTATTATTATTATTATTAATATTATATATATTTTTATTATTATATATTATTATATTATTTTTTATAATAATATAATTAATATATTATAATGTATAAACTTCTTTTATAAGGAATAATTTTATTATTATTAATTTATTATTAATATGATTATTAATATATTAATTATATGATTACTTAATAATTTGTTTAATTATATTTATTTTTATTATTATTAATAATTATATATTATTGTTTTTTATTATTATTATTGTCAAGGTATTGGATGAGTCTTAATTTTTTTTTCAAGGTCATTTAAAATTTCACAAGGTCTTAGTATTTTAAACATTTTTAATATAAATTTACTACTTATTTTTTAATAGTAATGTTTTATGTTTTTAATTTTAATTTTTATTATTATATTATATTTTAAAGTATAAATATTTTTATCTATTTTAAATATATTTTAATATTATTTTTTATAGTAATGTTTTAATTATTTATTATTTATATTTTCAAGGTTATTGATGAGTCATATATTATTTCAAGGTCATTTAAAAGTAGGTCAAGTCATAGTATTTTTAAACAATTTTAATTTTAATACTACTATATTTTTAATAAGTAGTGTTTTAATGTTCTTAATTTTTATTCTATTATATTATTATTATTATTATTATTATCTTATAAGTAGTGTTTTAATGTTTTTTAATTTTTAATTTTATTTTTATTATTATTATTATTTTTTATTATTTTTTTTATTATTTATTATTATTGTTAATTTTATTATTATTATTAATATTACAAGTTTTATTATTATATTTTCATTATTATTTATATAATTCAACAAAGTAATATAAAATTAAATATTGAATAGAAAAGTTTGTCAATTGTGTTCATAGTATACAGGATAGAACAATTGTAAATGTTTGTAAAAAGTTAAAGAAAAATCTAATATTTTAAGAAAATTATGTGCAATAAATATCAAAACTAATTATGGCTCAAATGTGTGTGTTAAACCATCGATATGTTACATGTTTATGGAAAAACTTTAATGAAAATATGTGTTATTTTTCAACAATTTAGAAATTTATTTTATGGCTAATAATGTGTATATGTTAAATGATAAAAATAGTTCAATATTTTGTAAAGTTTGAGATGTAAGAAAAATGTAAATAATTTATTGATACACACGTGTTTTTTGATTGAAATATAGTGTTTGTTTTACCGATATAAGAAAAACTATGGACATTTTTAAGAAAATACACGTAATTTATGATTATCATGGGATTAGAATTTGATTAAAGTTGTGAGAAAGTTGTTAAATTTGAGACCTTAAAATAAGACCTTCAGCAAATTGTAAGAAATAATAGTTATTGAGTAATACTTATTAAAATTACCAAAGTTTTATAATTTTTGACAAGTCTTGATAGATCTTTTAAAATTTGTTAGTACTTTGAATAGAATTTAAAAAAAAAGTTTCAACACAGTAGCAAATCGTAAAGAAACTAGTACTTATCAGTTAATTAAATTAACTAAGTTGTAAAATAAAAATGAAAAAAATTTGTTAGATTTTCAAAAATTTTTAAGATTGTTAGGTAATTGTTCTAGTACTTGTTGAATAAAAATTAATGTATTTTATCAACAGCTCATAGTTTTTAATCGTACAATTTCTCTTCATCCCTGGAAATAATCGAAATATTTAAATTATTCAGAAAATTGTCAATAACACATAAGTAATGGGTAACATAAATTTTTTAAATACTAATCAATTTTAGTTTTTAATTAAATTACAAATATAATAATAAAATCAAATAAATACTTGAATGCATGAATCGAAAATTCTTAGAACTGAACACGTATGTATATTTTATTCAGATTCCAATAATATCATTAAAATTAACCAAAATCTTATTGTTATATTTTGATAACCCTTAAGTCAATGAAAATGTATCGATTTCACTAAGTATCCATCTTTGACATTGATATCCAACCGAATAAATCACCCTAAAAGTAAGATTCCCCCTCTTGACCTATCGTTTTCCCCTAAAATAATATAAAATTTAACTCTCAACCAATCATTTCTCTTTAAATGACAATAATCCCAGCTATATTCATTATTTTCATAAAAATCAACGACTTATATCGATATTCAACCGAATAAATTTCTTGAAATCCCTTAAAATAATTCATCTCTTGACCAATCTTTTCATCAAATAACACTTTCTCCTACTTTACCATATTCATTATTTTTTTTATAAAATCACCTATTAAATAACGATACTTAACCAACTTAACCCCTTAAAAATATCAACAAATCTGTTCTTAATCGATTATTTCCCTTTAAAAGATCATAAATTCTCTTCTTAGCAATTGTTTCCCCCTAAAATAAATTTACTCTCAACCAATCATTTCTCTTTAAACGACAATATTCCAACTATATTCAATATTTTTCATAAACACCGACATATCGATATTCAACTGAATAAATTTCTTGAAATCCCCTAAAAATATTATAAATTCCTCTCTTGACCAATCAAATACCTTAAGATATCATAAATTCTCCTCTTAACCAATCATTTCTCTTTAAATGACAATTAACCACCTATATTTCCTTATTTTATAAACACATCACCGATTCATTA